>ML664163.1:12693320-12862047 GCA_007570785.1 Antilocapra americana | reverse complement strand
TTTGTTTGTTGGAAGATTTCTGATCACAGTTTCAATTTCCTTGCTTGTGATGGGTCTGTTAAGATTTTGTATATTTTCCTGGTTATGTTTTGGAAAGTTGCACTTCTTTAAGAACTTGTCCATTTCTTCCAAGTTGTCTATTTTAAAAAATATATAGAATGCTTCATGAATTTGCATGTCATATATGCCCAGGGGCCATGCTAATCTTCTGTGTATCATTCCAATTTTAATATATGTGCTGCCGAAGTGAGCCTTTAACACAATATCGTCAGTAAACTATACCTCCATAAAAAATTTTAAAAGTCAGAGAATGTATTTTGATCATTGATTTATTTCTCTTTAGAATATATTCCATTTTATATATATGTGTGTGTGTGTGTATGTGTGTGTGTATATATATATATATATATATATATTTTTTTTTTTTTTTAATGGGACAACCAGTTGCTTTAAAAATAAAGCTCAACTTGTGGCACAGTGGTAAAGAATCCACCTGCCATTCAAGAGACTCAGGTTTGACCCCTGGAAGATCCCCTGGAGAAAAAAATGGTAACCCACTCCAGTATTCTTGCCTGGGAGATCCCATGGACAGGAGCCTGACAGGCTAGAGTCCACTGGGTCTCAAAGAGTCAGACATGACTGAACATAGCACAACAAGCCAAATTTATTTTTATTAATATTGCAAATTTGTGACATTCAATTCAATGAATGTATTTCCTCCATTTTGTATAATGCACCTGTCAAAGAACTTTTGTAGGTAATGGACCAAGGCAAATAAAATTATCAAATTAGGTAGGACATTATCCCCTCTATTAACACTTTATATAATTATTGAAGTTATTGTCACTATTTTAGACTACTTTTTTAGTTTTTATATGTAAAGTCAAATGTCAAAGTGTATTTTCCCCAAAAAATATTTACGAAAGTTTATAAGATGGTATAAATTTTGTCATAATGAAAATACAAGATGCTTAAAAAAAAGCCAAAATATGTTTATTTTTACCTAAAATATGTTGAAAGTATTTGATCTCTTTTTTTTTCTGATGATACAG
The DNA here is from genome assembly GCA_007570785.1 of Antilocapra americana. NCBI lineage: Eukaryota > Metazoa > Chordata > Mammalia > Artiodactyla > Antilocapridae > Antilocapra > Antilocapra americana. Next base: position 12,860,995 of record ML664163.1, on the reverse strand, counting down.
TCAAATATCAAGCAACAATAAATTTCTAGAAGATATATATGAATAATAAGAAAAATATGAAATAATCTTGAGTCAGTTAATTTGGCAGTTTTATGAATAAATTAACTGAACATTTGTTAATTTTCTACCCAACAAAATACATTAAAATAAAGTTTTCTTAATCTTTCAAGATTGTCTCATTATATTTAAATGTTAATACATTTTTAAAAAATCTTACAAACAGCATTTTATCATTTCCTTTCAGAATTCCTAGAGAATAAGATATACACATACTAAAAAATAGGACACAAAATGAATCTTGATTGTATGTGATTATAATAAGAATTAGCAAAATACATTCATATGTATTCTTCATAGCTACATAAAGCTCTCCATCCCTACAGATAATCCAAAGCTTTGTTTCTTCCTTTTCCTTAGTATTTTACTGCTTTGTTTTACTAACAGGAACTTTGTTTCTTATCACTATGTCACAGATTAGAAGTTTCTGAATTTTGTTAACAAGTCAATTCATCTTCTCAAGGAAAAAAAAAGTTACATTTAATTAACTCAACCTTTTTAAGTGCCATAAATCTGAACTGAACTATTTTCAGAAGTATTGAAAATGTTTGTTCTACCATATTCAGTCATAAAAGTATAACAAAATGTTTAATCTTTATAGACCTTTCTTTTGTTTTATATAATTGAATTTATTCCAGCCCTAACCTATTTAAAGCAAACAAAGGTCTACGATTATAACAGCAGAGCATGATTTTCAAAAGATTATCAACTGAAAAAATTTTACATATATTTCAATATGGCAGGCATAAAGATTATACAGGAACATATCACATTTACCTTTTTAGTTTAAAATATTTTCTTAATATTTGATACAAATATTTGTTTCCAGAATGACATAAACTAGTGGGAAAAAAATGAGCAAAATGTTACTTTCTTTTTAGGAAAGTTCCAACACCTATCAATTTGTCCCAAGGATATATGGGTCATTTTTAAGATCTCTATTCTAGAGCGTTATCATTCAAACTTTTCCAAAGATCTCAGAAAAAAAGAAATTTCTTTCCACGCTTGCCTTTGTTTTGAACTTTGATTTGGTTAAAATTAGATTGCTGCCAGTTTTGGATTAGAAAAGAAGTATATCAATTCACTTAAATACAGTGTTTTTTCACTGGAATTTTTGCTGTAGTCTGGAGTATTTTAATAGCAAAGATGGAAAAACACCAGAGAAGGTAATATTAAAACACATATTGAAAGCAAAACTCAGAAAACTATAGAAAAAAAGTTGAACTAAATAAAACAAAAATAAACAAAAACTTGATTAATAAGAAATTTGCTATTTAAAAAATAGCCCTTTTATACTTGGATTGCTAACATGCATTCCTTGAAACATTATACTGGCATTTAATTTTCATCACCCTTATCACATTTATACTTAAAAGACATGAAAAAAATTAAAACTTAAAGTATCCTGTCTCCCTTTTTTTATTGCAATCATATCATAGATATAGCACCCCACGTGTGTGGTACATGGTAAGTTGTTTCAGTGGTGTCCAACTCTTTGCAACCCTATGGACTGTAGCCCACCAGGCTCCTCTGTCCATGCGATTCTCCAGGCAAGAATACTGGAGTCAGTTGCCATGTCCTCCACCAGGGTATCTTCCTAGCTCAGGGGTTAAACTGCATCTCTTATGTCTCCTTTACTGGCAGGTGGGTTCTTTACCACTAGCACCACCTGGGAAGCACCCCATGAAGTTTATTTTTTAAATTGCAAGGTAAAAGTTTCAATTATAAAATATATTACTACTACAATTATTTGACAGTAAAATATTGCCTTTCTGATCATGCCCTATGCCCAACTGTCAGTTGCAGCAACCTAAGCAACCCTATAACCTTCTAGTTTGTCAGGGAAGCTTAATAGATAAGGCCCTCAAGCATATCCAAAGTAACAATGGGCATTTAACTACAATTTTCCAATCCGCTTGCACATTTTTCTGAACAGCAGTTCCTGGATGAGAAAATGTCCCCTACTTCCTTCAAAACCATGCGTGTTTCCATGATATAAATGACAGGCAAAGATTGTATGGACTGGCTCTGTATTAAATAGATTTTATTTCCAATCTCAGAAACCCAAAATAACTTTTTAAAGTTAGAAATAAAATGTATGTATCTCTCATATCATGTGCACACTCTAAGATCTATATGTAAGTTTATCTGCCTCCTGTAAAACCTGTATGCAGTTCGAGAAGCAATAGTTAGAACAGGAAATGGAACAACAAGCTGGTTCCAAATTGGGAAAGGAGTATGATGTGAAGGCTGTATATTGCCTTCCTGTTTATTTAACTTTTATGCAGAGTATATCATGCAAAATGCCAGGCTGGATGAAGCACAAGCTGGAATCAAGATTGCCGGGAGAAATATCAATAACCTCAGATATGAAGAGGACACCACCCACATGGCAGCAAGAGAGAGGAACTAAAGAGTCTTTTGATGAAGGTGAATGAGGAGAGTGAAAAAGTTGGCTTAAAACTCAACATTCAAAAAACTGAGATCATGGCATCCGGTCCCATCATTTCATGGCAAATAGATGGGGAAACAATTGACAGTGACAGGCTTTATTTTCTTGGACTCCAAAATCAGTGCAGATAGTGACTGCAGCCATGAAATTAAAAAGATGCTTGCTCTTTGGAAGAAAAGATATGACAAACCTAGACAGCATATTAAAAACCAGAGGAATTATTTTGCTGACAATGGCCCATCTTGTCAAAGCTATGGTTTTTACAGTAATCATATATGGATATGATAATTGGTCCATAAAGAAGGCTGAGAGGCAAAGAATTGGTGCTTTTGAACTGCGGTACTGGAGAAGACTCTTGACAGTCCTTTGGACTGCAAGGAGATCAAACCAGTCAATCCTAAAGGAAATCAACCCTGAATATTCATTGGAAGGACTGATGCTGAAGCTGAAACTCCAGCACTTTGGCCACCTATTGTGAAGAGCTGATTCATTGGAAAAGACCCTGATGCTGGGAAAGATTGAAGGCAGGAGGAGAAGGGGGTGACAGAGAATGAGATGATTGGATGGATCACCACCTCAATGGACATGAGTTTGAGCAAGCTCCAGAAGATGGTGAAGGACAAGGAAGTTTGGCATGCTGCAGTCCATGGGGTTGCAAAGAGTTAGACATGACTGAGAGGGTGAACAACAACAAGGTTATATACTATCAGGTATTCAGCCCTTCTGACTTGTTTCTCTATGACACAAGACCTCTTTGCCCACCTAGTTCAAAAGAGCACTTCCACTTCTAGCTATTACATCAGCATTCTACACAAAAGAAATAAAGGAAACAAGGGACAACCCATTACTTTAAAAACATATTATAGTATTGGTATACTCTACTTCATATTCCATTGACTTTAATAGTGCCATAACTACATGTAAAGAAGACTAAGAAGTGCAATCTTTACTTCATGGCCAAGTACAAAGATAAAAATTGAGAATTCTAACTACAGCTATTCTTTTGCTATTCTTTCCAATTATTTCTCAATTGAACAAAGCTCATCTTCTGCAAGATGCCTCTGAAAGGACAGTATAGTATGCTTTGTGTTCTTGACTGAAAATAAAAACTGAAGTTCTGCAGACTTGTTAAATGAGGACACCTTGTACGGTTATAAGTTATTGACCTACACTTTGTCTCCTGATTTCCTTGAAAAGACCTCTCCATCTTTGACCAGTCTTGTATATTGCTGTCAAAATTCTGATACCAACCTGATTTTCTCTCTTTTGTCAATTAATACAACTTTCCACCTTGACATCCATAGGATTAAATCTTTGCCTATAAGTCTCCCAAATTTTATTTATATAACTTGAAGCAGACCGTTTCAGGTCAATTTTCCATCAGATATCCCAAAGTAAGAGGTACCATCTCAAACATAAAGGGTAAATCTTCTATTGTTACAGAAAGTTTTCTTTATTCTACTTTAAGAATTAGTTTTTCCCCGATTCAATTAATATTTCACTGGCTCCAAGATGCTATGTTGACTCCTCTCATGTTATTACTGTTTCGCTCTAATCCATTTACCTCTCAAACTATTGTTTCTATTTACACTTTTTTGACAATATTTATTTATTTCTTCAACTCTCCTAATTATATTTTCACTTAATTCCATTTACATATGATTACAATGAAATTTAGAATTCTGATTTAAATGATTTTATACTTCAGCTGTTAGTTTCAGTTAATTTCAGTCAATTCATTTTGTATTTTTATCCAATTCTCTGATGAATTTTTGTGTATTTTCATTTTCTTTTTATAAGTATATATGTTTGTTTAAGGATATTTGATTCAAGTTTCAAAATTGTGATGTAATTTTCTTCTGTTCTAAATTGCTTCATTAGAATTTTGTTGTTTTTTTTTCTGACATGTTTTGATTCTTATTGTTTAATTTTGACCAAAAGTGTCTCGCTTGTGGAATGTGGTTGATAATAATCAATACCACCTCTGGCCTGGGTTTTAAAATTCTTTTGTTTTCTCCTTTTTTCTGTCTTTCTTCTTATGTTTATCAGCCTGACTCAGAGCATTCATCTGAGACACCAAAATCCTAGGGGATGGTAAAGTCTCCAGGTTAGAAATTTGGAGAATGTACAGGAAGAAATATCCCTTCTACTTACAGCTCACCTTGAACTAAGATATAAATGACCAGTAAACCTGACTCCAAACCTAACTCCGTCTCTCTATCTTTTACTCTTTTCTCCCTTCTCTATTTTTCTTAATTTAACATACATAAATGCAGTGTTTACAATACCCTAGTAGGTAGTTTACAAGCACAATTATTAATTAATCCTAAGGCATATTTGGGATTCCCAAGTGGTGCACTGGTAAAGAATCTGCCTGCAAATGCAGGAGATGCAGAAGAAGCAGGTTCTATCCTTTGGTTGGGAAGATCCCCTGCAGTAGGAAATAGCAACCCACTTCAGAATGCCTGGACAATTCCATGGGCAAAGGAGGCTGGGGGGCTAGAGTCCATGGGGTTGCAAAGAATCAAAATGAATGAGTGTGTATGTACAAGCTACAAAAGCACTACAAGGCATATTTAGGTTAGATATATAATCTAACTGAGAATTACCGAGACCAACCAGAAAGATTGTCTATATTGCCTCTCCATCTGACCCCTTTCTTACATGTTCCTTTGTCATTTATATCATTTTATTATATTGTATATTAATATAGCTGCAGTGACAGCAATTTAATTTTACATTGTAAATATTCAACCAAAATTAGAGAGTTTCAATATTAGTCTGAAAATGTGAGATGCTTCATTCCATTTTTAACAACTCATTTCTACCTTTAATTCAAGTGTAAATTTACCAAGGTCTTCCATTTAGCTATTCATTATTTAGTATAATTTTAATATGATGCATAATGTGCACTTGAACAATGTAGTAAACTAATGAGGAATAATTTTTACAAAGTAAAATTATAAACTTAGTTGAAACATTATATTGAAAAGTAGCTCATAGACAATAAGTAACTGAAATAAGCTCTGATAAGTTAAAATATTACTTCTCAGTATAAAATCTTTAACTTTGGAGTTGTGTTTTGAGGGAAGATTATTGGATTTTGGTATTTTGATAACTTTAATGTATCTTTTATAAAATTTTATTTATTTTGTAGAATTTTGAAAATGATGAGATTTTAAACATCTTCATATTTTGTACTCCACTGTATTTTGTTTTACAAATCTACTGTTAGCAGATTTATACAACCCTGGAAGATGTTTAGCTATTTTGAAATTGGAACTGTTGCTTTGATCTTTCTTCACAAAACTTTGCTCAGCTTAAGACAGCATATTATGTGTTCATAATCCCCATTTATCCATTAGGAATAATGTTATTATTTGTTTTCAAAAAGAGGTGTAGTGGAAATTTCTATACAGTTAATTGTTTTAAATGTGGCTATCTCTGCTTTAGGGCATTTAAATGTGACTATCCCTGCATTAGGGTATACAGATATCCTACGCAGATCACTGTCTAATTATTTGATCTTCCTAAGTTATTTTCTTGATATGCTCTAATTTCATCAAACTGACCTAGAACAATTGCTGAACTATATGTGAAAATGATTTAATATAATACTAGCAGTGATAAAAAGACATTTAATATCATAAATCTCTTCCAATTTACTTGGATTCCTTGCAACAACAAATGTTTAACTTGATATATTTTGGCCAAATATCTAGTTATACCAAAAAGAAGTGAGAAGAAATTGACGTATACCTCTGCTGATGCCCATGATTTTCTCCTTTTGCTTTCCTTATTTCCTTATCACCCATACATAGGATCTAGGGAGAGATCTGAGGAATCAGTAGGTGGAAAGAGCCAGGGTCACTTAGACACTACTGGCTGAAGACAACCCAGGAGAAATGTAATCAATTCTGCATGAATGGAATATGAATTTAATATTATTACTTATTAATATATTAACTACTCTGACTCATATCAAAGTTGAGTAAATTGATATCAGACTAAAAATATAAAAATATGTAACTCAAAGTGGCAAAATAACCAACAAAATTTCACAAGAGCAAAGAAAACTGTAGTTCAATATTCCTCAAGAACAAGTTATGAAAGCCTTAATGAAACATTCCATACAAAATTCATCATATACTAAGGCTAAAGCACTTCAACAAGTTAAAAGTTTTCAGCACACTACGAAGAGAAGGGAATTTCTCAACCTCGCAAAAGATACATATAAAAGCCAGTCATTAACAATGCACTTCCTGGTGAAACAGTAAATGAGCACTTTTTCCTTAAGTTCTGAATCAAAGAAAGGTTGTGACCTTTTATGAAGTCTGTTCAACATTGTTTGCAAATCCCAGGCATTGTAATGAAGGGGGAAAAAATGATAGAAAGAAAGAAAAGGCAGATAGATTTGGATAAACGGCAACACTACCTTTTATCCACAGATAACTTCAATGCTTGTGTCCATAGAAAATACTAAGGGTTGTAGACTTCCAGAATGATGGCAGGAGACCATCTCCAAGAGTCTCCAAGAGAAGCATCCATTCAACTGGTGAAAAATTATAAATACCAAATATTTAAAAGGGAACACACATATGAAGAAATATTTAATTCAAGAAAATCAAATAAACACCAATTAGAATAATGAGAATCAGAATGAGAGTATTACTTGAGCTATAAGACACTCCTGTATACTTCTCCCCTTCCTTCACACACAGCCTCCTTTACAGCCTAGAGTGATGAAGGCTCCCTCCAAGACATAGATTTCTTTTCAAAAGGGGTAAACTAAGACCACAGGGCTAAGCCCTGCAACTCCCATGTCGATTATGGTTATCAGCTGGAGAAATTACAATACAAAAGTTCTGCCAGTGGAAAAAAATATATATGAACAAAGAGCTCCACAGCTCTCAGGGTTTGAAACTAATTCAGAACTGGTGAAATTCATGTTCTCAGGGCAATGCTGAAGACAATTTAAATCACAGAAATAAGAAATTAAGTGAAGGTTTATTGTTCCAAAGCTTTGACAGCAATAAGCGAAGTGACAGAACAGCAACAAATTTAACAAAGATAACCAGGAAACGACTGCTTAGAAATTTCTTGAAATCAAAGAAAACCTGAAACTGGTGGCACTCTGTCTCTGAAAAGGGGTCTAACTTTATTTAATAAGCCTGTGAAGTGTGATATTGTTATTTAACATTATATATATATTTAATTATATATTTATATATAAAACATTATATATAATTTAAGATTATATATATGGGATTCCCAGGTGATGCAGTGGTAAAGAATCTACCTGCCAATTAAGGAGATGCAAGAGACATAGGTTAAGTCCCTGGGTCAGGAAGATTCCTTGGAGTAGGAAATGGCAACTTCCTCTGATATTCTTGCTTGGGAAATCCTATGGATAGAGGAGTCTGGAGGGTTACAGTCGATGGAGTCACAGAGACACAAGCGACTGAGCACACACATATATGTGTGTGTGTATCTGGTCTTTGTTATCTTTTCCGGCACTGAGTTCCTAAAATCCTAGTAATTTCCTAAGAGATGAGAGCAATAAAGTGTCTCTTGTTATGTTAATAGGTGAATTTTAGAAAGCCCCTATGGATGAGTGCTAGTTGCCAGTGGAGCCAACCCCGTAATTGAGGAGTTGAAATTTTAGTCTCATCCTCCTGATTTCTGGGAGGAGTGTAGAAGGGTGGGAGATTGAGTTCAATATCTAATGGCCATTGATTTAATCAATCATGCATTTGGCTTCCCAGGTGGTTCAGTTTTACACAATCCACGATGACACAGGAGATAAGAGTTCAATCCCTGGAGTGGAAAATGACAATCCCTCCAATATTCTTGGCAAAAAAAAAAAAAAAATTCCATGGACAGAGGAAGCTGGTGGGCTGCAGTTCACTGGGTCACAGAGTTGGAAATGACTGAAGAGCCAGTGAGAGCATTTGCAATGAAGGCTCCAGAAAAACCAAAAGTAACAGGATTTTACAAGCTTCTTGGTAGCTGAAAGTAAAGACTGAAGGAACACGGTGCACTCAGAAAGAATGTGGAAGCTCATGCCTTTTCCACACTCCTTGCCCTATGCATCTCTTCCATCTGGCTCTTCTTGCATTAAGTCTTTTATAGTAAACCAATGATCTAGTGAGTAAAGTGTCTCTCTGAGTTCTGTGAGCCACTCTAATAAATTAATTGAACCTGAGGAGGGGTAGTTGGAACCTTCAACCTACAGCAGGTAGGGCAGAAGCACAGGTGAGAACCCGAACTTGTGAATTGGTATGGGCAAGGGAGGGAGGGCAGATATTTTAGCAGTACTGAGCTCTTAAGCTGTGAGATCTAACTCTGTCCTCAGGTCGATAGTGTCACAATTTAGGTGAAAGAATCGTAGGACACCTAGCTGATATCTGAACTTTGCTTAATGGATATGTGGGAACCCCACCCCTCATATATTGGAATTGGGTGACTGAGACTCAGAATCCATTAGTACCCAGGTACTGATGAAAATATAGGCCAATTAGATATTTATTAGTGGAGGCTAGCAGCTAGGTGTGATACCAGTAGAGGCAGATTAGCCAGAATATTAATGGAGAGATCAGGGAAAAAGAAAGTCAAGATAGCCTAAACAAAATCACACAGATTTTGAAATCAAGGAAAACTGTGCACATATCTAATGCTATGCATTCTAAGGAGATACATCAGAGGCTCCACTGTGTGGTAGGAATCAATTTTATTGAAGTAGGTGAGACAATCATTAAATTAAAAAAAAAAATAATAAAAAGCCCCAGGTTGGGAAGGGGCAGAGTCAGTGCATATTGCTACAATATATTTTTAAACTGTCCACTGTTAAAGAAAAGTTCATGAAATATAGAAAGAAAAAGAAAGTATGCTCCATTTATAAAAAACAAGCAGAGAAGAAACTGCTTCGAAAGGGATCTAGATATTGGACCTAGATAAAAAGATGACACCAAAAAATCATGTCATTTTCACATAGGGAACTATAATGAAAATGGAGGAAGTCAAGAGATACCTGGAGAAACAGGAAAGTCTGGCCATGGAGTATAAATTGAAGCAGGGCAAGGGCTAACACAGTTTTGCCAAGAGAATGCACTGGTCATAGCAAATACCCTCTTCCAACAACACAAGAGAAGAATCTACACATGGAAATCACTAGATGGTCAACACAGAAATCAAACTGATTACATTCATTGCAGTCAAAGATGGAGAAGCTCTATACAGTCAGCAAAAACAAGACCAGGAGCTGACTTTGGCTCACATCATGAATTCCTTTTTGCAAAATTCAGACTTAAATTGAATAAAGTAGGGAAAACCACTAGACCATTCAGGTATGACCTAAATTAAATCCCTTACAATTATACAGTGGAAGTGACAAATAGATTCAAGGGTTTAGAACTGATAGACAGAGTGCCTGAAGAACTATTGATGGAGGTTCATGACATTTTAGAGGAGGCAGTGATTAAGACCATCCCCAAAGAAAGAAAAAAGCAAAATGTTTGTCTGAGGGGGCCTTACAAATAGCTGAGAAAAGAAGAGAAGCTAAAGGAGAATGGGAAAGATATACCTATCTGAATTCAGAGTTCCGAAGAATAACAAGGAGAGATAAGAATGCCTACCTCAGTGATCAATGAAAAGAAATAGAGGAAAACAGAATGGGAAAGACTAGAGAAAATTTCTTCAAGAAAATTAGAGATACCAGGGAATATCTAATGCAAAGATAAACACATTAATGTACAGAAAAAGTATGGGCCTAACAGAAGCAGAAGATATTAAGAAAAGAAGGCAAGAATACACAGAAGAACCATACAGCATAGACCTTAATGACCCAGAAACCATGATGATATGATCACACACCTAGAACCAGACATCCTGGAATGTAAAGTCAAGGGAGCCATAGGAAGCATCATTACAAACAAAGCTAGTGGAGGTGAGGAATTGCAGGTGAGCTATTTCAAGCAAAAAAGATGATGCTGTGAAAGTGCTGCACTGAATATGCCAGCAAATGTGGAAAACTCAGCAGTGACCACGGGTCTGGAAAGGGTCAGTTTTCATTCCAATCCCAAAGAAAGGCAATCCAAAAAAATGTTCAAACTACCACACAATTGAATTCATCTCAGTTCAGTTCAGCTTAGTTCAGTCACTCAGGCATGTCTGACACTTTGTGACCCCATTGACTACAGCATGCCAGGCCTCCCTCTCCATCACCTCTCCAAGAGCTTACTCAGACTCGTGTACATTGAGTCAGAGATGCCATCCAACCATCTCATCTTCTGTCATCCCCTTCTCTTACTGTCTTCAATCTTTCCCAGCATCAGGGTCTTTTCCAATGAGTCAATTCTTCATAACAGGTGGCCAAAGTATTGGAGTTTCAGCTTCAACATCAGTCCTTTCAAGGAATATTCAGGATTGATTACCTTTAGGATGGACTGGTTGGATTGCCTTGCAGTCCAAGGGATGCTCAAGAGTCTTCTCCAACACCACAGTTCAAAACCATAAACTCTTCGGTGCTCAGCTTTCTTTACATTCCAACTCTCATATCCATACATGATTAATGGAAAAATCACAGCCTTGACTAGATGGGCCTTTGTTGGCAAAGTAATGTCTGTTTTTTAATATGTTGTCTAGATTGGTCATAACTTTTCTTCCAAGGAGCAAGTGTCTTAATTTCATGGCTGAAGTGACCATATGTAGTGATTTTAGAGCCCAAGAAAATAAAGTCTGTCACTGTTTCCACTGTTTCTCTATTTGCCATGATGAGAATCCCTTGGACTGCAAGGAAATCCAACCAGTCCATCCTAAAGGAGATTAGTCCTGGGTGTTCATTGAAAGGACTGATGTTGAAATCGAAACTCCAATATTTTGGCCACCTGATGCGAAGAGCTGACTCGTTGGAAAAGACCCTGATGCTGGGAAACATTGAGGGCAGGAGAAGAAGTGAACGACAGAGGATGAGATGGTTGGATGGCATCACCGACTCAATGGACATGGGTTTGGGTGGACTCCAGGAGTTGGTGATAGACAGGGAGGCGTAGAGTGCTGTGGTTTATGGGGTCGACACGACTGAGCAACTGAACTGAACTAAACTAATGGGACCAGATACCATGATCTTAGTTTTCTGAATGTTGAGGTTTAAGCCAACTTTTTCACTTTCCTCTTACACTTTCATCAAGAGGCTATTTAGTTCTTCACTCTCTGGCATAAGGGTGGTGTCATCTGCATATCTGAGGTTATTGATATTTCTCTCCACAGTTTCGATTCCAGCTTGTGCTTCCTCCATCCCAGCTTTTCTCATGATGTACTCTGCATAGAAGTTAAATAAGCGGGGTGACAATATACAGCCTTGACGTACTCCTTCCCTTATTTGAAACAAGTCTTTTATTCCATGTCCAGTTCTAACTGTTGCTTCCTCACCTGCATACAGGTTTCTCAAGAGGCAGGTCAGGTGGTATGGTATTCCCATCCCTTGAAGAATTTTCCACAGTTTATTGTGAGCTACAGTCAAAGGCTTTGGCATAGTCTATAAAGCAGAAATAGATGCTTTTCTGGAACTCTCTTTCAATGATCCACTGGATGTTAGTAATTTGATCTGTTCTTCCTCTGCCTTTTCTAAAACCAGCTTGATTATCTGGAAGTTCATGGTTCACATATTGTTGAAGCCTGGCTTGGAGAATTTTGAGCATTACTTTATCATGTAGATGAGTGTAATTGTGTGGTAGTTTGAACATTCTTTGGCATTGCCTTTCTTTGGGATTGTATAGGCCTAATTTTGCTGAAGAAATCAGATTTATATTAATGAACTTACATAAAAGAAAGCTCCAGGCTCAGATGTTTTCACTGATGAATTCTACCAAATATTTAAATAAGAAATGATACCAATTCTTCCTAACCTCTTTCAGAAAATAGAAGTAGAAAAAAAGGGTAGCATTACCCTGATATTAAATCAGATAAAGCCAAATAGCTCTCATAAACAGAGATGTGAAAGTCTAGAACAAAATATTAGCAAATCACATATAACAATGTATAGAAAATTAAATATTATAAAGTTAAATTTAACATATGTAAATTTGATTCAACATTCAAAAGTCAATTAATGTAATTCACCACACTGACAGACTAAAGAACAAAAATTATGTGGTTAAATCAATTGATGAAGGAAAACTATCTGAGAATATATAATGTCCATTCATGATAAAACTTTACTGAAAGTGAAATTCTCTGCTCTGCTAAGACATTGTTAAAAGGATAAAATTAGAAGCTAATAACTGGGAGAAATACTTGTAGAACACATTTCCCACAAAGCGCTTGTATCCAAATTATAAAAAGAACTCTTAAAACTCAACAGCAAGAAAACAAACAATCCAGTTATTCTAATGGGTAATATATATGGACAGATGCTTACAAAAGGATATTTATTTCATGGTAAATAAATATATGAGAACACATTTAAAATTATTCATCAATTGGGAAAAGCAAATAAAACAATACAATATCACTCAGTTCAGTTCAGTTGCTCAGTTGTGTCCAACTCTTTGCAACCCCATGGACTGCAGCACCTCAGTCCTCCCTGTCCATCAACAACTCCTGGAGTATATTCAAACCCATGTCTATTGAGTCGGTGATGCCATCCAACCATCTCATCCTCTGTCATACCCTCCTTCTTCTGCCTTCAATCTTTTCCAGCATCAAGATCTCTTCCAATGAGTCAGTTCTTCCCATCAGCTGGCCAAACTATTGGAGTTTCAGCTTCAGCATCAGTCCTCCCAATGAATAAGCAGGATGGACTGGTTGGATCTCCTTGCTGTCCAAAGGACTCTCAAGAGTCTTCTCCAACACCAAAGTTCAAAAGCATCAATTATTCAGCACTCAGCTTTCTTTATAGTCCAACTCTCACATCCATACATGACCACTGGAAAAACCACAGCTTTGACTAGATGGAACATTGTTGGCAAAGTTATGTCTCTGCTTTTTAATAAGCTGGCTAGGTTGTTCATAAGTTTTCTTCCAAGGAGCATGCGTCTTTTAATTTCATGGCTGCAGTCACCATATGCACTGATTTTGTGAGTGAGTGAAGTTGCTCAGTCCTGTCCAACTCTTTGCGACCTGTGGACTGTAGTCCATCAGGCTCCTCCATCCATGGGATTCTCCAGGCAAGAATACTGTAGTGGGTTGCCATTTCCTTCTCCAGGGAATCTTCCCAACCCAGGAACTGAACCCAAGTCTCCTGCATTGCAGGCAGATAGATGCTTTAACCTCTGAGCCACCAGGGAGTCCCCCAAAATAAAGTCTGTCACTGTTTCCATTTTTTCCTCATCTATTTGTCATGAAGTAAAGGGACCAGATGCCATGACTCTAGTTTTCTGAATGTTGAGCTTTAAGCTAACTTTTTCACTCTCCTTTTTCACTTTCATCAAGAGGCTCTTTAGTTCTTCACTTTTTTGCCATAAAGGTGGTGTCATCTGCATATCAGAGGTTATTGACATTTCTCCCAGCAGTCTGGATTCCAGCTTGTGCTTCATCCAGTCCAGCATTTCTCATGATGTACTCTGCATAAAAGTTGAATAAGCAGGGTGATACCTATTAAATGGCTAAAATACAACAACAACAACAACAAATGATGATACCAAATATTTTTGAAAACTGGAATGCCAAATATTTTTCAGAACTGGAGCAACAGGAACTCTTAGTCATTGCTGATGGAAATGCAAAATCGTATAGTCAATTTGGAAGACAGTTTCATAGTTTCCTACAAAACTAACTGTACTCTTGCCAAACTATCTAACAATAACCTTTTTACATATTTAATGAGTTGAGCTGAAAATTTATATTCACACAAATCTAAATGCGAATGTTTGCAGCAACATTGTTCATAATTGCCAAAGGACAAGATGTCCTTCAGTAAGTGAATGGATAAATAATTACACATCCATATAATTGAATTTTATTCAGTGATAAAAAGAAATGAACTATCAAATCATGTGAAATGTGGGTGAATCTTAAATACATATTGCTAACTAAACAGAGCCAGCCAGATAAGACAGCATACTATATGATTCCAGTTATGCTAATTTCTGGGAAAGGCAAAACTATAAATAATGTTTTAAAAAAAATCAGTGGTTGCCAGGGATTTGGGAGTGGGATTAGGGAAGTGCATGTGATGCAGGAGATTTGTGGGTGTGATACTATTCTGAATGATAGTTCAATGGTGAATGAATGATATTTTACATTTGTCAAAACTCATAGAACTTTACAGCACAAAGAGTGAGCTAAAGATAAGTGATTGTGTATGAACTGCTCAGATTTCAAGATGGAATGCAGAAAAGGACACAAAAATCTAAGTGCACTTGCTCATGTATGAAATAACCTCATTGCAGAGGTGACAGTTGGGAATGTGAGATGGAGGACAGATCAGGTGGGGATGTGATGACCAAAGTAATTATGGAAACAAGTAGAGAGTGTTAGAGTTAAGAGAAAAGAAACTGTAAACAAGTACTGTATTTTAATTGACAAAGTATTTCCCATGGTGAAGCAACTCTTATACTGTGATACATGTCTTCAATATTTGGAATGAAACAAATAATCAAATCTATGGTGGAATGGATGAAGCTACAATCTCACCATTGAAATGGGAATTAAGAAGTAAGCAAGAGGAGACTAGAATGATCTACATGGTAATAGATTAGTGTTGTAGTCATCAGAATGAATTCATATTCATCTTAATATAGATGTAGATGGGGTAAAAAGAACTGTTTCTGGGCACACTAATGGACACGTGTTAGAAAAAGCACACACATCTCCTAGTTCTTATTCTCTTCCTCTGAGTGGGCATAGAAGCTCTCACCCCCAGAAGCAAAAGCACACCTGGTGCCAGTGTCTCTGTTTCTTTCTTTTGTTTGTTCAGTTTGGCTTTGTTTGGCAGTGGAGGGGGAGGGGGGTGGTGTAGTGTTCTTGGCTGTGCTGCACTGCTTGTGTGATAGCTTGGTTTCCAGGCCAGGACCAGGAATAGAACCTGGGCCACAGCGGTGAAACCTGAGTAAAAACAACTGCATCACCAGGACACTCCAAATATCTTGGTTTCTAATACCATTTTTCAATAAAAGAAACCAGGTTTCTGGGACAATTGATTGATTCTAGGACCCAAGTAGGAAATATGAATGATGAGACTGGAGCATCTTGTTTAGTCATATCAAAATAAATAAATGAAACCTATACTGATGGGCTCAACATTCAGGAAACTAAAATCAAGGCAACTGGTCCCATCACGTCATGGCAAATAGATGGCGAAACAGTGGAAACAATGGCTGATTTTATTTTGGGGGGTTTCAAAATCGCTGCAGATGGTGATTGCAGCCATGGAATTAAAAGACGCTTACTCTTTGGAAGGAAAATTATGACCAAACTAGACAGCATATTAAAAAGCAGAGACATTACTTTGCCAACAAAGGCTCGTCTAGTTGAGGCTTTGGTTTTTCCAGTAGTTACCTATGGATGTAAGAGCTGGACTATAAAGAAAGCTGAGTGCCAAAGAATTGATGCTTTTGAACTGTGGTGTTGGAGAAGACTCTTGAGAGTCCCTATGACTGCAAGGAGATCCAACCAGTCCATCCTAAGGAGATCAGTCCTGGATGTTCATTGGAAGGACTGATGTTGAAGCTGAAATTCCAGTACTTTGGTCACCTGATGTGAAGAGCTGACTCATTTTGAAAAGACCCTGATGCTGGGAAATATTGAGGGCAGGAGGAGAAGGGTACAACAGAGGATTAGATGGTTGGATGGCATCATCGACTCATTGGACGTGACTTTGGGTAGGTTCTGGGAGTTGGTATGGACAGGGAGGCGTGGTGTGCTGCAGTTCATGGGGTCGCAAAGAGTTGGACATGACTGAGCAACTGAACTGAACAGCTACTTATGGGATCTGAAAAAGACACTGGAACAAAAAGAAACATCTCCAAATTGCCAAAGATGGAACATTTGAACAACAAAATAAAGCAATACTGAGCTACAACTTAAAGTACTGAAGTGATATATATATATAAATTAATTGAGTAAATAAACAAATGGGATGGTAAGACAAATCTCACATACAGAAGAATTCCAAGTAATTTATAAAACTAAATGTAATGTGGCATCCCAAATAGGATAGTGGAACAGAAAAGGGTGACTAAAGTAAGAGCAAAAACTAAAGGACACTAAATAAAATATCAAATACAACTAATGACAGTATAGCAAAACTGCTTAATTTATTTGGACAGTTACATTCATGAATAAAGCTCAAGAAATCAGATGTATGAGGACATTACAATTTTAATTTCATGCCCTTTTCAATATTAGATTTCAGATCATGGATTTTTAAATCTTTATAACTATGCTCAAACACATCTTACTAATCAAAACAGAACACATTATAATCAACACATTTGTGCTAATGAGAAATATGTTTGTTTATTCCTGTAGCATAAAAATCCAAGCTTTGGGATCTGACAAACTCTTAGAAAGCATTTTCTGCCTTTTGCTGATTGTGGAAGCATTTTACATGCCAAAAGTTGTTGAGATGCTTGAAGAAGTGGTAGTCAGTTGGCAAGAGGTCAGGTGACTATGTGGATAAGGCAAAACTTCATAGCACAATTGATTCAACTTTTGAAGCACTGGTTATGCGTTGTGCAGGCAGGTGTTGTCATGGAGAAGAATTGGGCCCATTCTGTTGACCAATGCCAACTGCAGGCATTGCAGTTTTTCATGTAACTCATCAATTTGTTTAGCATACTCCTCAGATGTAATGGTTTCAGCAGGATTCAGAAAGCTGTAGTGGATCAGGTGGGCAACACACCACCCAACAGTGACCATGACCTCTATTTTGTGCAGGTTTGGCTTTAGGAAGTGATTTGGAGTCTCTTCTCAGCCTCTCCACTAAGCTAGCTATTGCTGATTGTCATATACAATCCACTTTTCATTGCACATCACAATCCGATCTAGAAATGGTTTGCTGTTTTTCCACAGAATAAGGGAAGACAATACTTCAAAATGACGATTTTTTTTAATTTGTGGTCAGCTTATGAGGCTCCTCAGTTTTAAGGCTCTCCTCTTCTTTACAAAACTTCTTGAATCACCACTGCACTATACTTCTGTTAGCAGTTCCTGGGCCCAATGCATTGCTGATGTTGCAGGTTGTCTCTGCTGCTTTATGACCCATTTTGAACACAAATAAAAAACTGCTTGAATATGCATTTTGTCTAACATCATTTCTGTAGTTTAAAATAAATATAAAATAAACAGCAAGTAATAATTCACTAGCCAAAAAATCAAGCAAGAAACGTGCATTAAAATGATGTATAACATAATCACATTTATTTAAGAATGTACTCTGATATCAAATGCCAAAACTCAACAGTGTAAAACCATAATTAACTTGCACCAACCTAATAACATATATTTTATATAAAGATTGAAGGCAGGAGGAGAATGGGATGACAGAGGATGAGATGGTTGGGTGGCATCACCATCTCAATGGACATGAGTTTGAGCAAGCTCCAGGAGTTGGTGATAGACAGGGAAGCCTGGCGGGCGGCAGTCCATGAGGTCGCAAAAAGTTGGATAGGACTGAGCGACTGAACTGAACTGAACTGAACTTAAAATAAACATATTACATCTATAAAATGTTTCTACATTATGCTGAATTTCCAAAGACTAGATTTTGTGGTCTCTCTCTTATCTTCCTTTAAATTAGCCAAGAATAGTGCCTGAGGCTCACTCGTTCAGAAAAAATAAAAGACAAAATAGCAAGAATCTGGAGCATAATTGGTCATTATATATGAAAGAGTAGAAAATAAGTTTCCCACTTTTAACAAAATATTTCTTGTACTTGAAACCTCAAGAAAAGGGACTTATCTGAATTTAAAAGTCATAGAATATTATAAAAAATTCAAAATTAAAAAAAAACCTTTAAACCTATTATCATATAAAATTATCATAGCAATGATTCTCACATTGACTATCACTGTGCTAGAGATTATTGCTACTGCAAGTCAAGAAATAACTTAAATCAGTGTATTATGACCTCATGTTTCAAGATATTGTAACATCATTATACATATCCTTTTATAAATTACTAGAAAAATATTTTAACATAATTTTGTATAATGATTTATAGTTTTTAAAATGTCTTTATTCCATAAGAAATTTTCCACATTTCTACTTCAATAAATAGAAATAAAACAAAACAACTTGTCTAAATTTAGATTTTATATTTTCATCAATAAGATGAATAGGGTTTTAAAAATCGGGATCACTGTGGTCAAGCTTACAGCAGCACAAACTGAATTTTATTCATTTTATACAAATAGCATTGTTTCATGAACTGTTGATATTTAAATCAATGCAAATTTGAAATGTTTCTCTAAAGAATGGACATAATTTTTAAATTAATTTTAGCTTATTCCTAGTAGAATTGAGTGAACAGATTCAACTGAACTAATCAGTAATTAATCTAAGTATAAATGAGCATTCATTGCCTACAAAATACTGTATTAGTAATTATTTTTCAGTTCCAAATGACCATTACAAAATGAATCAAGCTAAAGATTGAGGATGGCTTAAGGCAGGGTTTAAAAGGTGCTCAAATTATATTTTATGCCACCAAGAATAGATTTTTCTATCTCTCCTATTTCCTGTCGTCTCCCAAAGTTGCCCATATTCAGCCAGTTTTACATTTATGCTTTCAAGATAGATGTTATACCTACAGCATTCTATATACTTTCTTACTTAAGTTCAGTTGAAAAGTCACAGGAATTTCTTTCCCAGAATATTTAGCAAAAATTCTTTTTTTTTTATCAAAGGCAATATTGAAACTATCAGTGTATTCATTAACAGAAGTATGATTTTTTTGTGCTATAAATGTTGCTTGGCAGTAGAACCTCAATCATAAATCACACTAATTACTTAAGTATTCTCTATATTGCTGATGCCTACGATAATATCTATCTCTGTATGATACATGTCTTTCTTTCAAATTCACATATTCTAATTTTCTAGGTTATTTTATTATTTAATTGTTAAAATAATTTTTAAAAGAGTAAATTTCTTTCATAAAGAGAATTTACTATATGATGTAATACATAAAGAATCAGCATCCAAAATGAAGGAGGATATATTTGTCTTTGCTAAAGAAAATTAATTTTTTTCTACTGAAAGTAGAGCAAATAGGGTAAATATAGAGAAAAGTTGATGCCTGAAAGCAGAGAGAATATTTGCCTTATGACATAATAAGGAAGAAAGATTACATGATGAAAGTAAACAAATGATTAGATAAAAAGATTGAAAGAAATAATAAAACATATTGAGAAAATAGGATAATAGTACTCGTGAAATTAAAACACTTTTAGTTGAATCTAGGCACACATTTATTTTTTTATCTAAAAATAATATGAAGTTGTTCTAATACCTTGGAGTTGGGATGCAGTATATTTTATTGGGGTTTACAGAACACCTGCAACAGAATGCTAGAAAGGGCAACAGAACTGAGTATAGCAAGAGCAAGAAATTGATGTCATAAATGACTGGATCTGTGCTAGACAGAAAAGAAAAAGGTTGGAACTAGAAAAAACACAAAACGGAACTGGAAATCTTGATGAGACTGCAAAGATCACTATTGATGTTGAGAGAGATAGAGTAGCAAAAATAGGAAACTATGTTCAAACAATGCAATATTGATTTCACAGTTGAGAGATTTCAGGAAATAAATTCTGTGTCGTAACTATGGGAGTGAGATTGTTAAAGTGACATGTTGATAAAGTGCATTCAAATTTAGCTGGATTTCATGAAGTTTTTACTGCATCTTCTCTATGCTTATGCAAGTTTAACCACTATTTTAACAAGTGATTCTGAGAGTGTTGGTCAGAATAATTTGATCTGGCTCTAGATCCCTCAGGTTGTTTTCTAGCAAAAGTTTTAGAAATGCAAAAGTGATTACTGATGACATTAGGATCCTTAAACAGTGTTCAAAGTTTTATTAACATATGTATAACTCACCCATTCATTCTTTTTAAAAAATCTATTTATGATCTCTATTTGTCAGGCATTGTTATATACATGAGGAATATAAAGAATAATGTCATAATCCCTGCTCTAAAAAGCAAAGTGTGTTTATGGGTATTATGGAAGAAGACATGAGACACAGTGGGAGAAAGATGGAAGAATAGAAGCTAGGAAGGGGATAACAGATGAGAGATCTTTTCTCTAAAGTAACTGGAGGGAAAGAAAGAAAGGAAAGAGTATAGAAAACAGATGTGTTACTCCAGAGAAGTCTTTCAAGATGGTTAGTTCAAAACTGCCAATTAAGATTAAACTCATAATCCTCTGAATCAAAGAGCAAAGAAAATGCTTTGAGTATCTGAAATTTTCCTAATCAGGAAAATTACTGAAAATGTTCTGATTAATATCAAATTCAATGATTATTAACAAGGAACAATGTGGTGCATTAGCACAAATATTTAAAATATTAAATTCAATGTACTCTCATATTCTCACAATCAAAAAAGGAAAATTATAAGATTTAAATCTAGGAACATACATTTAACTCAAATGCTAAAATATGCTCTAAAAACTATTGGTAAAATAATCCATATAATTCTTGGACACATATATCATTCTTTATTTGCAATATTCTCCATTACTATGTTATTTAAGAATGATAAATATATTTCAAGTTATCCCAACCAAACAATTAGGAATACTTTAATATGCAATTTCTAATTTCACATGTACTTAGAAGATCTTTGAAATCTAGCTATTATGCAATTTATACAAATTTTTCATTTACCAGTGTTCATGTCTATAAAATAGCTTCTCCTTATGACATTAAGATGATATATTGTGCCATGTTTGCTACTAAGACCCTGTTTGCTTTTAAGATCCAGGCATTTCTGGACATGTCTGATTAATTTCTATTAAGAAAGTTCTATTTATACAGAGGTCTTAGGGTAGGAGAAGATACACACAACAAACTTGACCTAATGTCAAGCCATAGTCTTCTGAGTTAAAGAGAAACTTTGCACAAGATACAGTAAGTATCACAGATTTAATACATGGCTTAGCCCTCACTGGATTTAGCTCTGCACTGTGGCAGGCAGAAAACAGGAATGAAAAGCGGAAAAAGATCATGTAGTGAACTCGTTAAAACCTTTGGGTACACACAGAACTATTCTGAGATCTTTCCAATAGTGTAATAAAAAAAAAGAGAGAGAGAATGCTTCATGTATATCTTTCAAGATAAGGTGTTATACTATGCAACAAACACAGAGATCTGTCCGATGTCAGATGGCAAAATCCTTCTCCAATTAACAGCTAAAATGGTTGGATCACATGATCTCCTGGACCATAATGTTAGGGAGGAGAAGAGGCAGAGGAAGGCATACTAACTCTTAACTGTGATGGTCCAGAAGTACCTTATGTCACTTCTACCCCAAATATTATCACTGTGTCTCACCTGTGATAATAGGGTAAGCTGGGAAATCGAGTGTTCCTATGAGTCCCCTAAAAAAAAGGAGAAAAAAAAAATAGCCTAGCCCCATACCAACCTGTGGCTTGGATGCAAATTAATGTCTACTTTCTGCAAGAGGTGCTGAGGGTGTGAATGGTTTCCCAAAGGGCAGTGGGTACTAGGTTAGCAGATAATTCCAGAGGGCTATGGGAAAGGTCAAAATACAATGTTGAGTACCACTGCAGTAACAGCTAAGCTTTCAGGGGCAGACAAATTTACAGGAGGAAGGGAGACTTTCTTATCCAAGAGAACCAGGGTTTCCCACAGAACAAAAGCTTTGATGCCTGGACTGATCCATGCTAAGAATTACAAGTAGATATGTTAATGAAAATATGCTGCTGAGGAATAGAGAAACTAAGTCACACATGCATTTATTTCATGTTTTGTCTTCTTTCTGCTGCTTTTGTTTGTTCAATTTTTAAGTGGCCTTACTTTTTATTTTCAATCTGGCTCAATCAAAATAAAATTATTGGTATCCTGAGGTTTTTATTGGTGAATATGAGTCAGATTTAAGCAGTTTACCTTTAAGTTTCCAAATCGGAGTGTTATTATTCTATTCTATTAAGTTCTGTAAATATTTGTTGCTTCTATTTATATGTAAACCATTGCTAAAGGCACTGAAGGAAGTAAAAAGTTAAATAAATATTTCTTCACTCAAGAAATAATCAGACAAATATAATCATGAGTTAAATTCACAAATAATTATGGAACAACAACAAAAGACCATGGTAAGCACAGTAAATGTGGCATAAAGTGATGTAGAAAATTAAAGAGAGTACATATGGTTTGGGAAAAAATAAAATCTAAAACCCAATTTATATGCATATATCAATCTCTCTGTGTCATTCTTTCTCTATATATATATCAAATAGGTGTTGGTTTCCATTCCAGCAATTCTCATGATTAAACACAAATTTTGTAGGAATTAACAAATCAAGTCCAGATCTCCCTTAATCCCCAGATTATAAATTCGAAATTCCTGATCATGCCTAACAAAGAATGCTCAAACTACTGCACAATTGCACTCAACTCATATGCTATTAAAGTAATGCTCAAAATTTTCCAAGTCAGGCTTCAGCAATACGTGAACCGTGAAACTTCCAGATATTCAAGCTGGTTTTAGAAAAGGCAGAAGAAAGAGAGATCAAATTGCCAACATTCGCTGGATCATCAAAAAAGCAACAGAGTTCCAGAAAAACATCAATTTCTGCTTTATTGACTACTCCAAAGCCTTTGACTGTGTGGATCACAATAAACTGGAAAATTCTGAATGAGATGGGACTATCAGACCACCTGAGCTGTGTCTTGAGAAACCTGTATGCAGGTCAGGAAGCAACAGTTAGAACTGGACATGAAACAACAGACTAATTCCAAATCGGAAAAAGAGTACATCAAAGATGTATATTGCACCCTGTTTATTTAATTTATACGCAGAGTACATCATGAGAAAAGCTGGGGCGGAGGAAGCACAAGCTGGAATCAAGACTGCCAGGAGAAATATCAATAATCTCAGATATGCAGATGACACCACCCTTATGGCAGAAAGTGAAAAACTAAAGAGCCTCTTGATGAAAGTAAAAGAGTGTAGGAAGCAGGAAGAATAAAAGAAAAGCAGGCCCCGGCAAGGGCCACAAAAGAAATTAATGATTATTGATAAACTGGACGCAATAAGGCATGAGACTTTTGGAACAAGTCCAGAGGGAACAGTTCATAATCTTGAAAACAAGATAGGATCCTGGGGTCGGAAAACTGACCCCAGATTGTTTCTCAACTGGCGTCTCAGAGTCACATGTTTTACATATCTGGTGGAAAATCTATAGATAAGAATATTACTCTTTGTTATTGATTTATTATAGACTGAAAGTGAAAGTGAAGTTGCTCAGTCGTGTCCAACTTTTTAGGACTCCATGGACTCTAGCCTACAAGACTTCTCTGCCCATGGGATTCTCCAGGCAAGAATACTAGAGTGGGTTGCCATTTCCTTCTCCAGGGGATCTTCCCGACCCAGGGATTGAACTGGAGTCTCCTGCATTGCAGGCAGACGCTTACGCTCTGAGCCTAATTATTCAATGGTTAATGATCATTTTGTTCTTTGACTGTGAAGGCCACATGAGTTATAGTTTAACTGCCTGCATATTCTTTCATTCATGGCTGAAAGTATAATAAAGCTGGCTTGGATTCAGTTTCGGCGCCTTCACCTTGGAGCGGTGTTGTTTCCCCGATCCTTGCTTTTCTCTGAATTCCTGTGTCTGTTTCTCATTCTCTAGCCGTTTTCAGCTTTTGGAAATCCTGCTTGTAGAGCTGGTCTTGACAAAAGAGGAGAGGGAAAAGTTGGCTTAAAGCTCAACATTCAGAACTAAGATCATGGCAACCAGTACCATCACTTCATGGCAAATAGATGGGCAAACAGTGGAAACAGTGGCTGACTTTATTTTCTTGGGCTCCGAAGTCACTGCAGATGGTGACTGCAGCCATGAAACTAAAAGACACTTACTCCTTGGAAGAAAAGTTATGGCCAACCTAGACAGCATATTCAAAAGCAGAGACATTACTTAGCCAACAAAGGTCCATCTAGTCAAAGCTATGGTTTTTCCAGTAGTCATGTATGGATGTGAGAGTTGGACTATAAAGAAAGCTGAGCACTGAAGAATTGATGCTTTTGAACTGTGGTGTTGGAGAAGACTCTTGAGAGTCCCTTGGACTGCAAGGAGATCAGTCCTGGGTGTTCACTGGAAGGACCGATGTTGAAGCTAAAACTCAAATACTTTGGTTACCTGATGCAAAGAGCTGACTCATTTCTAAAGACCCTGGTGCTGGGAAAGATTGAAGGCAGGACGAGAAGGGGACAAAAAAGGATGAGATGGTTGAATGGCATCACCAACTCAATGGACATGAGTTTGTATAGACTCTAGGAGTAGGTGATTGAGGAAGGCCTGGCGTGCTGTGGTTCATGGGGTTGCAAAGAGTCAGACAATACTGAGTGACTGAACTGAACTGAACATGATCTTTCTCCCTCCTTCTGACTACTATTGAAATCAGTATTTTTCCCACCACACTAGCTTAAAACTAATTTGTTATTTTTAACCTTTAATTATGTATACTGACCAGTTGAAATTCACTTTTCCCCTGTTACTCTCTAAATTATCAGTATTGTGCATCATCTCCCTGCTTACTCTTACTGTAAGGTTATTCCTCTCTAGCTTTTTAGTTCTCCTCCTAATGTATACACTGGGTGTAGCTAACAGGAAGGCATTCAACCACCAATTCAGCTTTTCAATGCCCTGTACTAATTCAAATACCTCTCTGGGAAACTTTCACTACTCTTTAACCAAATGGAACCTTAAATTGTTAAGGATCTGCTTGGTTTATAACTCACTATTCTATCTAGTATCAATCACACTGTTTCACTAGTTTATTTAATCATTAGCACCACCAACTATTTTTCTGCAGAAGGTAGTAAATGTGATTGGCAATAGCTTGTACTTCAGTTCAGTTGAGTTCAGTCCCTCAGTCATGTCCGACTCTTTGTGACCCCATGGACTGCAGGACATCAGGCCACCTTGTCTATCACCAAACCCCAGAGTTTACTCAAACTCATGTCCATTGAGTTGGTGATACCATCCAAACATCTCACCCTCTATCATCCCCTTCACCTCCCGCCTTCAATCTTTACCAGCATTAGGGTATTTTCCACTAAGTCAGTTCTTCCCATCAGGTAGCCAATGTATTGGAGTTTCAGCTTCAAGTAAGTCCTTCCAATGAATATTCAGGACTGATTTCTTTAGTAAGGACTGGTTGGATCCGCTTGCAGTCCAAGGGACTCTCAAGAGTCTTCTCCAACACCATAGTTCAAAAGCATCACTTCTTCGGCACTCAGCTTTCTTTAGAGTCCAGTTCTCACATCCATACACACCTACTGGAAAAACCATAGCCTTGATTAGATGGACCTTTGTTGGCAAAGTAATGTCTCTGCTTTTGAATATGCTGTCTAGGTTGGTCATAACTTTTCTTTCAAGGAGTAAGCATCTTTTTGTTTCATGGCTGCAGTCACCATCTGCAGTGATTTTGGAGCCCAAGAAAATAAAGTAAGTCACTGTTTCCACTGTTTGCCCATCTGTTTCCATGAAGTGATGTGGCCAGATGACAAGATCTTAGTTTTCTGAATGTTGAGTTTTAAGCCAACCTTTTCACTCTCCTCTTTCACTTTCATCAAGAGGTTCTTTAGGTCTTCTTCACTTTCTGCCATAAAGGTGTTGTCATCTGCATATCTGAGATTATTGATATTTCTCCTGGCAATTTTGATTCCAGCTTGTGCTTCTTCCAGCCCAGCGTTTCTCATGATGTACTCTGCATAGAAGTTAAATAAGCACAGTGACAATATACATCCTTGATGTACTCTTTTTCCGATTTGGAACCAGCCTGCTATTCCATATCCAGTTTTAATTATTGCTTCCTGACCTGCATACAGATTTCTCAAGAGGCAACTCAGGTGGTCTGGTATTCCCATCTCTTGAAGAATTTTCCACAGTTTATTGTGATCCACAGAGTCAAAGGCTTTGGCATAGTCAATAAAGCAGATATAGATGCTTTTCTGGGAATCTCTTGCTTTTTTGATGATCCAGCAGATGTTGGCATTTTGATATCTGGTTCCTCTGCCTTTTCTAAAATCAGCTTGAACATCTGGAAGTTCATGATTCACATACTGTTGAAGCCTGGCTTGGATAATTTTGAGCACTATTTTCTAGCATGTGCTGCTGCTGCTGCTGCTACTGCTGCTAAGTCACTTCAGTCGTGTCTGACTCAGTGCATGCCCATAGACGGCAGCCCACCAGGCTCCCCTGTCCCTGGGATTCTCCAGGCAAGAACACTGGCGTGTGTTGCCATTTCCTTCTCCAATGCATGAAAGTGAAAAGTGAAAGTGAAGTGAAGTTCTAGCATGTGAGATGAGTGCAATTGTGTAGTAGCTTGAACATTCTTTGGCATTGCCTTTCTTAGAGGTTTGGAATGAAAACTGACCTTTTTCAGTCCTTTGCCCACTGCTGAGTTTTCCAAACCTGCCTGCATCATCTTTTAGGGTTTGAAATAGCTCAACTGGAATTCCATCACCTCCACTAGCTTCGTTCATAGTGATGCTTTGTCCGGCCCACTTGACTTCACATTCCAAAATGTCTGGCTCTAGGTGAGTGATCACACCATCATGATTATCTGGGTCATGATGATCTTTTTGTACAGTTCTTCTGTGTATTCTTGCCACCTCTTCTTAATATCTTCTGCTTCTGTTAAGTCCATACCATTTCTGTCCTTTATTGAGCTCATCTTTGGATGAAATGTTCCCTTGGTATCTCTAATTATCTTCAAGATATCTCTAGTCTTTCCCATTCTATTACTTTCCTCTATTTCTTTGCATTGTTCCCTGAGGAATGCTTCCTTATCCCTCCTTGCTATTCTTTGGAACTCTGCATTCAAATGGGTATAACTTTCCTTTTCTCCTTTGCTTTTGACTTCTCTCCTTTCCACAGCTATTTGTAAGGCCTCCTCAGAAAGCCATTTTGCTTTTTTGCATTTCTTTTTCTTGGGTATGGTGTTGATCCCTGTCTCTTCTACAGTGTCATGAACCTCCATCTGTAGTTCATCAGGGACTCTGTTTATCAGATCTAGTCCCTTAAATATATTTCTCACTTCCACTGTATAATCATTAAGGATTTGATTTAGATCATACCTGAATGGTCTAATGGTTTTAACCACTTTCTTCAATATAAGTCTGAACTTGGCAATAAAGAGTTTATGATCTGAAGCACAGTCAGCTCCCAGTCTTGTTTTTGCTGACTATTTAGAGCTTCTCCATCTTTGGCTACAAAGAAGATAATCAGTCTGATTTCAGTGTTGAACATCTGGTGGTGTCCATCTGTAGAGTCTTCTCTTGTGCTGTTGGAAGAGGGTGTTTGCTCTGACCAGTACATTTTCCTGGTAAAACTCTATTAGCCTTTGCCCTGCTTCATTCTGTCCTCCAAGGCAAAATTTGCCTGTTCCTCCAGGTATTTCTTAATCCCTACTTTTGCTTTCCATCCCCTATAATCAAAAGGACACCCTTTTTTGGTGTTACTTCTAGCAGGTCTTACAGGTCTTCTTAGAACTGTCCAACTTCAACTTCTTCAACATTACTGGTCAGGACATAGACTTGGATTACTGTGATACTGAATGGTTTGCTTTGGAAACAAACAGAGATCATTCTGTCTTTTTTTTTTTTTTTCATTCTGTCTTTTTTGAGATTGCATCCAAGTACTGCTTTTCGGACTCTTTCTTTGACTTTGATGGCTAAGCCATTTCTTCTAAGGGATTCTTGCCCACAGTAGTAGGTATGATGGCCTTCTGAGTTATATTTCCCCATTCCAGTCCCTTTTAGTTCACTGATTCCTAAAATGTTGATGTTCACTCTTGCTATCTCCTGTTTGATCACTTCCAATTTGCCTTGATTCATGGGCCTAACATTTCATGTTCCTATGCAATACTGTTCTTATAGCATCGACCTTGCTTCCTTCACCAATCCCATCCATAACTGGGTGTTGCTTTTGCTTTGGCTCCATTTCTTCATTCTTTCTTGAGTTATTTCTCTGCTGATCTCCAGTAGCATATTGGTCACCTATTGACCTGGGGAGTTCATCTTTCAGTGTCCTATCTTTTTGCCTTTTCATACTGTTCATGGGGTTCTCAAGGCAGGAATACTGAAGTGGTATGCCATTCCTTTCCCTAGTAAGTAAGCTTACTTACTAATAGTAAGTAAGCTTGTAGTTACTAGGTACTTAATTTCAGCACATTTGAGCTGAAATGAATTATCAAACTATACTACTTGAAATTTTAAAAGAGTAAGTGTGAAGCCAGTTGTAAGAAATACCATAATACATTTTAGTCTCTTCAGTATTCTATATAAAACAATTATAATTAGAAAATTGATTTTATCAATGTATTTTTTCAATTTTAAAATTGTTCTTGGAGGCGGTCCTAAGATGGCAGAGGAATAGGACGGGGAGACCACTTTCTCCCCCAACAAATACACCGAAAGAACATTTAAAAGCCGAGCAAACTCCACAAAACAACTTCTGAATGCTGGCAGAGAACATCAGGCACCCAGAAAGGCAGCCCATTGTCTTCAAAAAGAGATAGGACAAAATATAAAAAATAAAAAGAGAGACAAAAGAGGTAGGGATGGAGATCTGTCCCAGGAAGGGAGTCTTAAAAAAGAGCGAAGTTTCCGAACACCAGGAAACACTCCGGTGGATCTGTGGCAAGTCTCAGAATCTCAGAGGGCAAAATAATTGGGAGCAAAAATGAATAAATAATTAAAACCCACAGATTATGTACCTAACTGTAATTCCCAGTGGAGCTGCAGCCCAGAGGCGCCATCCCCCACTAGCAAGCACTGGCAGGTCAGGCATCGGCAGCTGCACTGCTTTGGGTAAGGACTGGGACTGAATGCCCCGAGGGCAATCCAAGGGAACTAGCCTGAGATAGCAACCCAGACTGTGGAATAGCTTTCCCGCAAAAAGCCACTACCAGGCCCACTCACAGAACAAAGGACTGAGCAGAGCTAGTCCACTGTGGGCTGTGGACCAGCCCATTCCCTGCCAGAGACAGGCAGGCGAGGGTAGCCAGAGCCGCAGGGTGCAATCGTGGCCCCAGAGAGACATCCTCTACCAAACTGCAAGCAGACTTCGTTGCTAACCAAGACTTTTTGGGATTCTGGATAGACACCACCAGAGATCAGCTCTCCACACACCTGAGAAGGCTCATCCAGTCGCACACTCAGAAAACCGAGCGGCTGGGACTGGGGAGGGGAAAAGTCGCAGCCCCCAACTGCGCTGGGCTGCCTTGACCTGGGAAGTGCAGGCAACCACAGGGGCCCACCCTAGGCTGTTTCTGGCAGAGCGACCTAGAGCTTGAGCAGTGTGGACTGGAAAAGCACACACGCCTTGAGCGGGGAGAAGCCCAAGTGTAACTGAATCACTGTGAGCACACACCAGTGACATTTGCTTGCAGTGTTCCTCCCTCCCCACAGCATGACTGAACAAGTGAGCCTAAAAAAGTGACCACCACCAACCCCATTATGTCAGGGTGGGAAATAGGCACTGAAGAGACCAGCAAACAGAATAAGCTAAAATAATCAGATGGAAATGCTTTGGTAGTGACAGGAATAACAGATTAAATCCCTGCTGTTAGCACTGACTACATAGGAAGGAGTCTGTAGACCTTGAGAAGTACAAGCTGGACCAAGAAACTATCTGAATATGAACTGACCCCACACTGTACACAACAGCTCCAGATAAAGCCCTAGATATATTTTTACTATTATCATTTTTTAAATTTTTAAAATGTTCTATTATTATTATTTTTTAACTTTTTATTTTTAAGTCCCCTATAACTCCTTCAATTTTCATTTTTATAACCTTCTATTACCTAGCCAAAAAAAAACACACCCTATTTGTAAAGCAAACTTTATATATATATATGGAATAATTTCCGTGACTGTGTTTTTTTGTTTTTTGTTCACTTGTTCTTTTATGTTTCTTTTTCTTTTTTTCTTTTCTTTCTTTTGTTTTTTTAATTGTATTTTTGAGAATCTAACCTTTACTCTAGATTTTTAATCTTTGCTTTTTAGTATTTGCTATCAACTTTGTATTTTAAGAACCCAATCTGGAGGGAACTAAGATGGCGGAGGAATAGGACGGGGAGTCCACTCTCTCCCCAATAAATACACCAAAAGAACATTTAAAAACCGAGCAAACTCCATAAAACAACATCCGAATGCTGGCAGAGGACATCAGGCATCTGGAAAGGCAGCCCGTTGCCAACGAAAGAAGGTAGGACAAAAAAAAAAAAAAGTAAAAGGAAAGGCAAAGAGTTAGGGGCCGAGATCCCTCCCTTTCAGAAAAGGGAGTCTGAAATGTTTCCGAACACCAGGAAACATTCTCCCCAGCGGATCTATGGCAGATCTCGGAGGGCAACGTAAACGGGAGTAAAAATAGATAAATAATTAAGCCCCCCAGATTGCTTCTCTAACTGTAACTCCCAGCGGAGCGGCGGCCCAGGCACCCCATCCTCCACTAGCCAGCGCGGACTGCTCAGGGAGGGGCAGGCCGCGAGCTTAGGGAGAGTACTGGGACTGAACGCTGGGGCACCTAACTGAGGGTGCTAACCGGAGATAGACTGCTGGGTAGCTTTCCCAAGGAAGAGCCCCCGCCAGGCTCGTGCCCAGAACAAAGGGCAGAGAGGACTTGGTCCGCTGCGCAAGACAGTCGGGCGGAGTTGGGCGGCTGCAGGCTGCGGACCGGCCCAGCCCCCGCTGGAGAGCGGCCCCGGCGAGCCTTCTGCTCCCAAACTGCGGCAGAACTGGGTGCTAGCCAAGACCTCTGGGGATTCTGGACAGTTGCTGCCAGAGATCAGCGCTACACACACCTGAGAAGGCGCGCCCAGCTGCACGCAGAGAAAATCTAGTGGCTGGGCTGGGGGAGGGGAGAAGCCGCAGCCCCCAACAGCGCTGGGCGGGCGACCAAGAGCCTGAGCAGAGGGGGCAGGGAAAGCGCACTCGCCGGGAGTGGGGCAAACCCCAGAGCGCTGAATAGACACTGATGAGACCAGCAAACAGAAGATGCTAAAACAAGCAGAGGGAACAGCTTTGCAGCAGACAGGACCAACAGATTAAATCCCTGCAGGTGGCGCAGATTGCATAGAAAGGAGTCTATAGGCCGTGAGAAGTACAAGCCGGACTAAGGAGCTATCCGAAAATGAACTGACCCCTCAATGTACACAACAGTACCAGAGAAAGCCCTAAATATAATTTTACTGGGATCATCTTTTAAATTTTTTTTAAAACTTTTTGTGTACTATTTTTTTAGTCCACTATAATCCCGTTACTTTTTTTCTCATTATTTTTATTTTCCTTTTTTTAATCACCTCTCTCTCCCTTATTTTATTTTCCATTTTATTTCTTTCCTTTTATATCTTTTTCCCTTTTTTATTTTTAATTGAATTTTTGTTGTTGTATTATTTTGTATCTTATTCGTTATTTTTCTTTCTTTCTTTTTTTTTGTAAAAGTACTTCTGAGAATCCAATCTTTACTCTAGATTTTTAATCTTTGCTTATTAATATTTGGTATCAATGTTGTATCTTTAAGAATCCAACCTTCAGTACCCATTGTTACTAGGGAGTGAGATCGCTGGCTTGACTGCTCTCTCCCCATTCTTGATTCTCCTTTTTTTTCTTTTTTTTCTCTCTTTCCCAACAAGTTACCTCCTTCATCCCCCCCCCCACCCCGCCTTTATCTTCTCTGCCCAACTCTGGGAATCTGTTTGAGTGTTACGAGTGGTGAAGAACACCAAGATAAATGACCACTGCCTGGATCTGTCTTTGTCCATCTGACTCTCTCTTTTCTCTCTCTGGTCACTTCTGTCTCCGTACTCCCTCTTTTCCTCTCCGTATAACTCGGTGAACATCTTCGAGGGATCCAGGCTGTGGAGAGCACACAGGGAAGTAATCACAGGCCACTTCACTCTCTCACCATGTGATTCTTCTATTCTCTTTCTGGTCCATGCCATGTAACTCTGTGTACCTGTCTGAGTGTCCCTCACTGTGGAGAAACTTCTCATCATTAAACTAGACGTTCTACCATCATTACTGCATAGATGAAGGAGTCCTGAGGCTACTGGAAGACAGGAGATTAAGCCCAGATCCTGAGAATTCCAGAAAACTCCTGGATCCAGGAGTTAATTAATCGATAGGAGCTCATCAAACTCCTCCATATCTAAACTGAAACCAAGCACCCCCCAAGGGCCAACAAGCTCCAGAGTAAGATATACCAAGCAAGTTCTCCAGCAACACAGGAACATAGCCTGGAGCTTCAATACACAGGTTGCCCAAGGTCACACCAAGCCCATTGACATCTCAAAACCCTTTACTGGACACTTCATTGCTCCTTAGAGTGAGGAAACCCAGATCCACCCACCAGAACACCACACAAACTTTACCAACCAGGAAACTTTGACAAACCACACATCCAACCCCACCCACAGTGAGAAACACCCACAATAAAGGGACAACACAGCAAGATAAACAAGATGAAAAGGCAGAGAAATACCCAGCAGGTAAAGGAACAGGATAAATGTCCTCCAGAGCAAACAAAAGACGAAGAGATAGGATGTCTACCTGATAAAGAATTCCGAATAATGATAGTGAAAATGATCCAAAACCTGGAAAATAAATTGGAGTTGCAGTTCAATAACCTGCAGGCAAGGATTGAGAAGATGCAAGTAAGCTTTAACAAGGACTTAGAAGAAATGAAAAAGAGTCAAAATACTATGAATAATGCAATAAATGAGATCAAAAACACCCTGGAGGGAACTAACAGTAGAATAACAGAGATAGAAGACAGGATAAGTGAGGTAGAAGACAGAATGGCAGAAATAAATGAAACAGAAAGGAAAAATGAAAAAAGAATTAAAAGAAATGAGGACAATTTCAGAGACCTCTGGGACACAGTTAAACGCACCAATATTCGAATCATAGCTGTCCCAGAAGAAGAAGACAAAAAGAAAGACCATCAGAAAATTCTTGAGAAGATAATTGTTGAAAACTTCCCTAAATTGGGAAAGCAAATAACCACTCAAGTCCAAGAAAACCCGAGAGTCCCAAATAGGATGAACCTCAAGAGGAACACCCCAAGACACATATTAATCAAATTAACAAATATCAAACACAAAGAGCAGATATTAAAAGTAGCAAGGGAAAAACAACAAATAACTCACAAGGGGAATCCCATAAGGATAACAGCTGATCTCTCAATAGAAACGCTTCAGGCCAGAAGGGAATGGCAGAACATTCTTAAAATCATGGAAGAAAATAATCTACAACCCCGATTACTGTACCCAGCAAGGATCTCATTCAAATTTGAAGGAGAAATCAGAAGCTTTTCAGACAAGCAAAAGCTGAGAGAATTCAGCAACACCAAACCAGTGCTCCAACGAATGCTAAAGGATCTTTCTTAGATAGGAAACACAGATGGGGTATATAATCTCGAACCCAAAACAATAAAGTAAATGGCAACAAGATCATACTTATCAATAATTACCTTAAATGTAAACGAGTTGAATGCCCCAACCAAAAGACAAAGATTGGCCGATTGGATACAGAAACAAGACCCTTATATATGTTGTCTACAAGAGACCCACCTCAAACCTAGGGACACATAGACTGAAAGTTAAAGGCTGGAAAAAGATATTCCATGCAAATAAAGATCAAAAGAAAGCAGGAGTGGCAATACTCATATCAGACAAAGTAGACTTTAAAATAAAGGCTGTGAAAAGAGATAAAGATGGACATTACATAATGATCAAAGGATCAATCCAAGAAGAAGAAATAACAATTATAAATATTTATGAACCCAACATAGGAGCACCACAATATGTAAGGCAAATGCTAACAAGTATGAAAGGGGAAATTAACAACAACACAATAATAGTGGGAGACTTTAATACACCACTCACACCAATGGATAGATCAACTAAACAGAAAAGTAACAACGAAACTCAAACTTTAAATGATACAATAGACCAACTAGACCTAATTGATATCTATAGGTCACTCCACCCCAAAACAATGAATTTCACCTTTTTCTCAAGCGCGCACCGGACCTTCTCCAGGATAGATCACATCTTGGGCCATAAATCTAGCCTTGGTAAATTCAAAAATATTGAAATCATTCCAACCATCTTTTCAGACCACAATGCGGTGAGATTAGATATCAATTACAGGAGAAAACCATTCAAAACTTCCAACATATGGAGGCTCAACAACACACTGCTGAATAACCAACAAATCACAGAAGAAATCAAAAATGAAATTCAGTTATGCATAGAAATGAATGAAAATGAAAACACAACAACCCCAAACCTATGGGACACAGTAAAAGCAGTCTTAAGTGGAATGTTCATAGCAATACAAGCTTACGTCAGGAAACAAGAAAAAAAGTCAAATAAATAACCTTACTTTACACCTAAAGCAACTAGAACAGGAAGAGATGCAGAAACCCAGGTCTAGTAGAAGGAAAGAAATCTTAAAAATCAGGGCAGAAATAAATGCAAAGGAAACAAAAGAGACCATAGCAAAAATTAACAAAGCCAAAAGCTGGTTCTTTGAGAAGATAAATAAAATTGACAAACCATTAGCCGGACTCATCAAGAAACAAAGGGAGAAGAACCAAATCAACAGAATTAGAAATGAAAACGGAGAGATCACAACAGAAAACACAGAAATACAAAGGATCATAAGAGACTATTATCAGCAACTATATGCAAATAAACTGGACAACCTGGATGAAATGGACAAATTCCTAGAAAAGTACAACTTTCCAAGACTAAACCAGGAAGAGATAGATAATATTAATAGACCCATCACAAGCACAGAAATTGAAACCGTAATCAGAAATCTTCCAAAAAACAAAAGCCCAGGACCAGATGGCTTCACAGCTGAATTCTACCAAAAATTTAGAAAAGAGCTAACACCTACTCTACTCAAACTCTTCCAGAAAATTGCAGAGGAAGGTAAACTTCCAAACTCTTCCTATGAGGCCACCATCACGCTAATTCCAAAACCCGACAAACAAGCCACAAAAAAAGAAAACTACAGGCCAATATCACTGATGAACTTAGATGCAAAAATCCTTTACAAAATTCTAGCAAATAGAATCCAACAACACATTAAAAAGATCATACATCATGATCAAGTAGGCTTTATCCCAGGGATGCAAGTATTCTTCAATATTCGCAAATCAATCAATGTAATACACCACATTAACAAATTGAAAAATAAAAATCACATGATTATCTCAAAAGATGCAGAGAAAGCCTTTGACAAAATTCAACATCCATTTATGATAAAAAACCCTCCAAAAAGCAGGAATAGAAGGAACATACCTCAACATAATAAAAGCTATATATGACAAACCCACAGCAAACATTATCCTCAATGGTGAAAAACTGAAAGCATTCACAGGACAAGGGTGCCCACTCTCATCACTACTTTTCAACATAGTTTTGGAAGTCTTGGCCACAGCAATCAGAGCAGATAAAGAAATCAAAGGAATCCAGATTGGAAAAGAAGAAGTAAAACTCTCTCTGTTTGCAGATGACATGATCCTCTATATTGAAAACCCTAAAGACTCTATTAGAAAATTACTAGAGCTAATAAGTGAATATAGCAAAGTTTCAAGATACAAAATCAACACACAGAAATCCCTGGCATTCCTAAACACTAACAATGAGAAAACAGAAAGAGAAAATAAGGAAACAATTCCATTCACCATCAAAACAAAAAAATAAAATACTTAGGAGTATTTCTACCTAAAGAAACAAAAGACTTGTATATAGAAAACTATAAAACACTGATGAAAGAAATCAAAGAGGACACAAAGAGATGGAGAAATGTGCCGTGTTCGTGGATTAGAAGTATCAATATAGTGAAAATGAGTATACTACCCAAAGCAATCTATAGATTCAATGCAATTCCTATCAAGCTACCAGAGGTCTTTTTCAGAGAATTAGAACAAATAATTTCACAATTTGTATGGAAATACAAAAAACCTCGTATAGCCAAAGCAATCTTGAGAAAGAAGAATGGAACTGGAGGAATCAACCTACCTGACTTTAGGCTATACTACAAATCCACAGTCATTAAGACAGAATGGTACTGGCACAAAGACAGAAATAGAGATCACTGGAACAAAATAGAAAGCCTGGAGATAAATCCACGCGTCTATGGACACCTTATCTTTGACAAAGGAGGCAGAAATATACAATGGTGAAAAGACAACCTCTTTAACAAGTGGTGCTGGGAAAACTGGACAGCCACTTGCAAAAGAATGAAACTAGAACACTTTCTAA
This sequence comes from Antilocapra americana, assembly GCA_007570785.1. NCBI lineage: Eukaryota > Metazoa > Chordata > Mammalia > Artiodactyla > Antilocapridae > Antilocapra > Antilocapra americana. The sequence goes on along the minus strand of ML664163.1, from coordinate 12,824,009 downwards.
CACCATACACAAAAATAAACTCAAAATGGATCAAAGATCTAAGCATAAGACCAGAAACTATAAAACTCCTAGAGGATAACATAGGCAAAACACTCTCCGACATAAACCAAAGCAGGGTCCTCTATGACCCACCTCCCAGAATACTAGAAATAAAAGCACGAATAAACAAATGGGACCTAATTAAAATGAAAAGCTTCTGCACAACAAAGGAAACTATAAGCAAGGTGAAAAGACAGCCTTCAGAATGGGAGAAAATAATAGCCAATGAAGCAACGGACAAACAATTAATCTCAAAAATATACAAGCAACTCCTGCAGCTCCATTCTAGAAAAATAAACGACCCAATCAAAAAGTGGGCCAAAGAACTCAACAGACATTTCTCCAAAGAAGACATACAAATGGCTAACAAACACATGAAAAGATGCTCAACATCACTCATTATCAGAGAAATGCAAATCAAAACCACAATGAGGTATCACTTTACACCAGTCAGAATGGCTGCCATCCAAAAATCTACAAGCAATAAATGCTGGAGAGGATGTGGAGAAAAGGGAACCCTGTTACACTGTTGGTGGGAATGCAAACTAGTACAGCCACTATGGAAAACAGTGTGGAGATTCCTTAAAAAACTGCAAATAGTCCTGCCATATGACCCAGCAATCCCACTGCTGGGCATATACACCGAGGTAACCAGAATTGCAAGAGCCACGTGTACCCCAATGTTCATTGCTGCATTGTTTACAATAGCCAGGACATGGAAGCAACCTAGATGCCCATCAACTGACGAATGGATAAGAAAGCTGTGGTACATATACACAATGGAATATTACTCAGCATTAAAAAAAAATTTATTTGAAGCAGTTCTACTCAGGTGTACAGAACTGGAGCCTATTATCCAGAGTGAAGTAAGCCAGAAGGAAAAACACCAATACAGTATACTAACGCATATATATGGAATTTAGAAAGACGGTAACGAGAACCCAGCATGCGAGACAGCAAAAGGAACGCAGATGTATAGAACAGACTCGTGGACTCTATGGATGAGGGCAAGGGTGGGATAATATGGGAGAATGGCATTGAAACATGTTAAGTATCACATGTGAAATCAATCGCCAGCCCAGGATTGATGCTCAGGGCTGGTGCATCGAGATTTCCCTGGGGGAGGGAGGAGGGAGGGAGGATGGAGGGGGGTTCTGGAGGGGGAGCATATATATACCCATGGCGATATCATGTCATTGTATGGCAAAACTAATATAAATAAATAAATAAATAAATAAACACTTAGGTAACTGATTACTGGCTGGATGTTTTTCTCCTTTTGACTCCCTCTTTTCTCCCCCTGGCCACCTCTCTCTCCTTCCTCACTCTTCTCTTTTCAGTATGACTCTGTGAACATCTGAGCGATCCAGACTGTGGAAAGCACATAGTGAAATGAACTCTGGCTAGCTTGCTCTCTCCCCATTTGATTCCCCTCTTCTCCTTCTGGTCACCTCTATCTCCCTCCTACCTCTTCTCCTCTCCATGTAACTCTGTGTACTTCTCCAGGTGTCCCTCACTGTGAAGAAACTTTTCATCATTAACCTAGATGTTCTACCATTGATGCTGTATAGATGGAGACGTCCTGAGGCTACTGTAAGAATAAGACTGAAAACCAGAAGCAGGAGGCCTAAGCCCAAATTTTGAGAACACCAGAGAACTCCTGAATCCAGGAAGCATTAATCAATAGGAGCTCATCAAACACCTCCATACCTACATTGAAACCAAGCACCATCCAAGGGCCAACAACTTCCAGAATAAGATATACCACGCAAAACCTCCAGTAACACAGGAACATAGCCTGGGGCTTCAATATACAGGCTGCCCACAGTCACACCAAGCCCACTGACTTCTCAAAACTCTTTAGTAGACATTTCATTACTTGCCAGAGAGAAGAAATCTAGATCCACCCACCAGAACACCAAAACAAGCTTTGCCAACCAAGAAACTTTGACAAACCACCCATCCAACGCCAACTACAGTGAGGAACTTTCACAGTAAAGAAGTAATACAAACTGCCAGAATCCAGAAAGGCCACCCCAAATGCAGCAATATAAACAAGATGAAAAGGCAGAGAAATACTCAGCAGGTAAAGGAACAGGATAAATGTCCTCCAAACCAAACAAAAGGGGAAGAGATAGGGAATCTACCTAATAAAGAATTCCGAATAATGATAGTGAAAATTATCCAAAATCTTGAAAACAAATTGTAGTTACAGATAAATAACCTGGAGACAAGGATTGAGACGATGCAAGAAAGGTTTAACAAGGACTTAGAAGAAATAAAAAAGAGTCAAAATATAATGAATAATGCAACAAATGAGATCAAAAGCATCCTGGATGGAACTAACAGTTGAATAACAGAGATAGAAGACAGGATAAGTGAGGAAGAAGACAGAATGGTAGGAACAAATGAAACAGAGAGAAAAAAAGAATTAAAAGAAATGAGGACAACCTCAGAGACCTCTGGGACAATGTTAAATGCACCAACATTCAAATCATAGGAGTCCCAGAAGAAGAAGACTAAAAGAAAGACCATGAGAAAATACTTGAGGAGGTAATAGTTAAAAACTTCCCTAAAATGGGGAAGGAAATAATCACCCAAGTCTAAGATACCCAGAGAGTCCCAAACAGGATAAACCCAAGGTGAAACACCCCTAGACACATATTAATCAAATTAACAAAAATCAAACACAAAGAACAAATATTAAAAGTAGTAAGGGAAAAACAACAAATAACACAAAAGTGGGTCTCCATAAGGACAACAGCTGATCTTTCAATAAAAACTGTTCAGGCCAGAAGGAAATGGCAGGACATACTTAAAGTGATGAAAGAAAATAATCTACAACCCCAATTACTGTACCCAGCAAGGATCTCAATGAAATTTGAAGGAGAAATCAAAAGCTTCACAGACAAGCAAAAGCTGAGAGAATTCAGCACCACCAAACCAGCACTCCAACAAATGCTAAAGGATCTTCTCTAGACAGGAAACAAGGATAGGGTGTGTGCAATATGTAAGGCAAATGCTAACAAATATGAAAGGAAAAATTAACAATAACACAATAATAGTGGGAGTCTTTACTGCCCCACTCACACCGATGGATACATCAACTAAACAGAAAATTAACAAGGAAACACAAACTTTAAATGAATAAATAAATATCCATTGATATAGATATCAATAGACCTAATTGATATCTATAGGACATTTCACCTCAAAACAATGAATTTCACCTTTTTCTCAAGTGCACACGGAACCTTCTTCAGAATAGATCACATCCTGGGCCATAAATCTAGCCTCGGTAAATTCAAAAAAAATGAAATCATTACAAGCATCTTTTCTGACCACAGTGCCATAAGATTAGATGTCAATCACAGGAGAAAAGCTATTAAAAATGGCAACATATGAAGACTGAACAACACACTGATGAATAACCAACAAATCACAGAAGAAATCAAAATATGCATAGAAACGAATGAAAATGAAAACAGAACAACCAAAAACCTATGGAACACTGTAAAAGCACTGCTAAGAGGTAGGTTCATAGCAACACAGGCTTACCTCAAGAAACAAGAAAAAAGTCAAATAAATAACGTAGCTCTACACCTAAAGCAACTAGAAAAGGAAGACTTGAAGAACCCCAGGGTTAGTAGAAGGAAAGAAATCTTAAAAATCAGGGCAGAAATAAATGCAAAAGAAACAAAAATACTACAGCAAAAATCAACAAAGCCAAAAGTTGGTTCTTTGAGAAGATAAATAAAATTGACAAACCATTAGCCAGACTCATCAAAAAACAAAGGGAGAAAAACCAAATCATCAAAATTAGGAATGAAAATGGAGAAATCACAAGAGACAACACAGAAATACAAAGGATCATAAGAGACTATTATCAGCAAATATATGAAAATAAATTGGACAACTTGGAAGAAACGGACAAATTCTTAGAAGAGTACAACTTTCCAAAACTAAACCAGGACAATATAGAAAATCTTAACAGACCCATCACAAGCAAGGAAATTGAAACTGTAATAAGAAATTTTCCAACAAACAAAAGCCAAGGACCAGATGGCTTCACAGCTGAATTATACCAAAAAATTTAGAGAAGACCTAACACTTATCCTACTCAAACTCTTCCAGAAAATTGCAGAGGAAGGTAAACTTTCAAACTCATTCTATGAGGCCACCATCACCCTAATACCAAAACCCGATAAAGATGCCACAAAAAAAGAAAACTAGAGGCCAATATCACTGATGAACATAGATGCAAAAATCCTTAACAAAATTCTAGTAAACAGAAAACAACAACACATTAAAAAGATCATACATCATGATCAAGTAGGCTTCATTCCAGGGATGTAAAGATTCATCAATATCCGCAAATCAATGTAATACACTACATCAACTAATCGAAAAATAAAAATGACATGATTATTTCAATTGATGCAGAGAAAGCCTTTGAGAAAATTCAACATCCATGTATGATAAAAACCTTCCAAAAAGCAGGAATAAAAGGAACATACCTCAACATAATAAAAGCTATATATGACAAACCCACAGCAAACATTATCCTCAATGGTGAAAAACTGAAAGCATTTCCCCTAAAGTCAGGAACAAGACAAGGGTGCCCACTCTCACCACTACTATTCAACATAGTTTTGGCCACAGTAATCAGAGCAGAAAAAGAAATAAAAGGAACCCAGATTGGAAAAGAAGTAAAACTCTCTGTTTGCAGATGACATGATCCTCTACACAGAAAACCCTAAAGACTCCACCAGAAAATTAATAGAACTAATCAATGAATATAGTAAAGTTGCAGGATATAAAATCAACACACAAAAATCCCTAGCATTCCTATACACTAGCAATGAGAAAACAAAGAGAAATTAAGGAAACAATTCCATTCATCATCGAAACAAAAAGAATAAAATAATTAGGAATATATCTACCTAAAGAAACAAAAGACCTATATACAGAAAACTATAAAACACTAATGAAAGAAATTAAAGAGGACACATATAAATGGGGAAATAAACCATGTTCATGGATTGGAAGAATCAATATAGTGAAAATGAGTATACTACCCAAAGCAGTCTATAGATACAATGAAATTCCTATCAAGCTACCAGGGGTCTTTTTCAGAGAACTAGAACAAATAACTTCACAATTTGTATGGAAATACAAAAAACCTCAAAGAGCCAAAGCAATCTTGAGAAAAAAGAATGGAACTGGAGGAATCAACCTGCCTGACTTTAGGCTATATTACAAAGCCACGGTCATCAAGACAGTATGGTACTGGCACAAAGACTGAAATATAGATCAATGGAACAAAATAGAAAGCCCAGAGATAAATCCATGCACCTATGGACATCTTATATTTGACAAAGGAGACAAGGATATACGATGGAGAAAAGACAATCTCTTTAACAAGTGGTGCTGGGAAAACTGGACAGCCACTTGCAAAAGAATGAAACTAGAACATGTTCTAACACCATACACAAAAATAAACTCAAAATTGATTAAATATCTAAACATAAGACCAGAAACTATAAAACTCCTAGAGGAAAACATAGGCAAAACACTCTCCAATATATACCAAAGCAGGATCCTCTATGACCCACCTCCCAAAATATTGGAAATAAAAGCAAAAATAAACAAATAGGACCTAATTTAAATTAACAGCTTCTGCACAACAAAGAAACTAAAAGCTAGGTGAAAAATCAGTCTTCAGAATGGGAGAAATTAATAGCAAACATAGCAATGGACAAACAATTAATCTCAAAAATATACAAGCAACTCCTGTAGCTCCATTCCAGAAAAATAAATGACCCAATCAAAAAGTGGGCCAAAGAACTCAACAGACATTTCTCCAAAGAAGACATACAAATGGCTACCAAACACATGAAAAGACGCTCAACATCACTCATTATCAGAGAAATGCAAATCAAAACCACAATGAGGTACCATTTCACACCAGTCAAAATGGCTACCATCCAAAAGTCTACAAGCAATAAATGCTGGAGAGGATGTGGAGAAAAGAGAACCCTTTTACCCTGTTGGTGGGAATGCTAACTAGTACAGCCACTATGGAGAACAGTGTGGAGATTCCTTTAAAAACTGGAAATAGAACTGCCATATGACCCAGCAATCCCACTGCTGGGCATTCATACAGATGAAACCAAAATTGAATGAGACACGTGTACCCCAATGTTCATCGCTGCACTGTTTACAATAGCCAGGACATGGAAGGAACCTAGATGTCCATCAGCAGACGAATGGAAAAGGAAGGTGTGGTACATATACACAATGGAATATTACTCAACCATTAAAAAGAACACATTCGAATCAGTTCTAATAAAGTGGATGAAACTGGAGCCTATTATACAGAGTGAGGTAAGCCAGAAGGAAAAAAAAAACATTACAGTATACTAAAGCATATCTATGGAATTTAGAAAGATGGTAAGGATAAGCCAGTATGTGAGACAGCAAAAGAGACACAGATGTATAGAACAGTCTTTTGAACTCTATGGGAGAGGGCTGGGTGGGATGATACGGGAGAATGGCATTGAAACATGTAAATTACTGTATGTGAAGTGAATCGCCAACCCAGGTTTCATTCATGATTCAGGGTACTCAGGGCTGGTGCACCAGGATGACCCAGAGGGATGGAATCGGGAGGGAAGTGGGAGGGGGGTTCTGGAAGGGGAACATATGTACATCCATGGCGGATTCATGTGAATGTATGGCAAAACCAACACAATATTGTAAAGAAAAAAGTCTTTCTTGAATTTGTTACAATAAAAAAATAAAAAATTAAGAAAATTGTCCTCATTGATAAACCATTATAATAATATAATTTATAAGAATAATGATAAGCTTGATTTCCAGGGAAAAAAAAAAGACAACTTATATCCAAAGTTTCTTCTGTCACCTTAAAATATACAAGTTTTAGAAATGGAAAAAATATTCCTATTTAATACTCTGTAACAAAGAAATTTTGTAACATTATCAACTCTAGGACAACTTGCAAGTCCCACCAGATACTGCAGGAAAAGATCAAAGTTATGTATACATTATTTTATGCCCCAATGTTAGTAATAGGTTAAAGGGAAGCAATTATTTAAGGGGAATAAATAGACTTTTTAAAGATCTCAAGTGGAAATACTGCCAGGAAAAATAATGATGGGATCATAGAACTCTAGTAAAAGTGTCAGCTTGCCTGTTTCAGTGTTTTATACATTGGCTGATAGTTGTGCCAAGATATCTTTTCACAATGGAGAAGAATAAATTATGCCATCATTATTTGAAATATATGCACCCCCACAGAGAATGCTTTCCTTTCTAGATCCTGGTATACTGTGGCCTCATTCAGCTCATAAAACATGGACCTGTCAAAATATCTTTGACTAGTAGAGAACTAAGTATATTTTGTGTTTTTCAGAGGGAGTATTTGGTTTATTATTCAGAGTAAAGATTATAATTCAAAGAATATTGTCTAATACTAGAAACATAAAATTATAATAACTGTATATGTTATATATTGTCTTTTTGGAAGAAAGTAGCTTCATTTATTAGAGTAAAATTCTAATATTAGAGTAAAATTCTCTCTAAATATAATAAAAAATTTTATGAGATTATTATAGCAATATAATAAGTTCTGGAAAAATTTTTTCTGGTTCCATGGATCTTAATCTTTTTAGACATGCTAATTAAATAATACTTTAATTGATAGTTTATATAGCCATAAACATCACTATTCAGTTATTCTTACATAATCGTTACAGGTAAAATAGGTGAGACAGAAATAATAGGAAATCCTTAGTACCTGAAGGTAAGATGAGATTATGGAAAATATTTTTATCTTCCCTTATAGAAAAAGATTGTATATGAAGATAGAAGTCAGGAACAGATAAACGTCTACACTAGTAGGGACTCTATCATAAGTAATGAATAGGATTTCAGAACGAAGAGCTGGCATCAAGGAGAGGTCTATGGGACTCATTCATTCCTTAATATACAAATACTTATTGAGTTCCTGCATTTCAATTCTCAAGGTATTAGGAAAAGAATAGTGAATAAAACAACAAAAATGTGTTCTTACATGGCATCTATGACAATGAAGAGAAAGTAAGCAAGCACAGATATAGAATAGCATAATATCTAAGACCAGTAACATTATAAAGAAATAAAGTTGGCTAAGGGAATGACTGATTTTCTGTTGGGATCTATGAATTAAGAATGTTGGAGAGGACTGGAAGACTACAGGAGAAAACAATGTCAGGTTATTTCCTTCCTGTTCCAAACAGTATTAGTTTAGCTATGTTTTTCTTTTTTTATCCTGGTAGTAACAATTGAAATCAGCAGTAATAGTTGGTGCTGGTTTGTTGTCTTTCCAACAATCCCAGAATAGTCTCACTGGTTTCACTCAGAGACACTAGTACCAACAGCTAGCATCTTCTACATGATCCCATCCCAACACTGCCCCTACCCTAAATTTACGAAACCAGGACCAGGCAAGCAATGTCCTCTATAAGTCTGTATGATTCTTAACAGACTTGCACACTAAATAATTGTACAGTTTGCTCTGGTGAAAATAATTGGATTTTTTAAAAATTCCACTACTTTGCAAGGCTTTAAAAAAGTTTAAGATCATATGTTTAATAAAGAAAACTTTCAATGATGTTTAAATTGTATTTCCCATTTGGTTAAGTTTTAAATAATCACCTTTAAGAAGAAAAATGCAACTTTTTCACTCTCCTCTTTCACTTTCCTCAGTAGGCTCTTTAGTGCTTCTTCATTTTCTGTCATAAAGGTGGTGTCATCTGAATATCTGAGGTTATTGATATTTCTCACGACACTCTTGATTCCAGCTTGTGCTTCATCCAGCCCAGCATTTCTCATGATGCATGTAAGTTAATTAAACAGGGTGACAATATACAGCTTTGATGTTCTCCTTTCCCTATTTGGAACCAGTCTGTTGTTCCCTGTCCAGTTCTAACTGCTGCTTCCTGACCTGCATATACATTTCTCAAGATGCAGTTCATGTGGTCTGGTATTCCCATCTCTTTCAGAATTTTCCACAGTTGTGATCCTCACAGTCAAAGGCTTTGGCTTAGTCAATAAAACAGAAGTAGATGTTTTCCTGGAACTCTCTTGCTTTTTTGATGATCCAGTGGATGTTGGCAATTTGATCTCTAGTTCCTCTGCCTTTTCTAAATCCAGCTTGAACATCTGGAATTTCATGGTTCATGTACTGTTAAAGCCTGGCTTGGAGAATTTTGAGCATTACTTTGCTAGCGTGTGACATTACTGCATGTGAGATGAGTGCAGTTGTGCAGTAGTTGACTACATATTTATGACAACCCAAACATCAGTGAGATTATATTCAACTTTTAAAATCAAATTTTTAAAAAGTGAACTACTCCAAAATACAAAAAAAATGAACATTTCAAAATTTATCTGTCTTATATCTATAAGATCATAAAAGAATCTAATTCATATCACCAAAGGAAAAAATAATAATAACTGAGATGAAAAATATACTTTAGCCAACAAGGCTTCAGTCTTCAACAAAACTTACACAAACTGAATTATATTAAAATTTAATTTGTAATGTAATGATTGCTGAGAGACAAGTATTTCATTTAAGCTATGTTAATTGACTACAGAATTTTGCCAGTAACCAAGTGAAAAAATGAGTGATAAAGAGATTTGTATATTTTAATTTTAAAGCTGCTTCTACAAACTTCAAAAAGTATATATTTCTAAGTATTTTCTGTTTCCTAGAAAAAGTATAATCAAATATTATAGCATAAACCACTTCAATAACATGAAGAAATTTTTCCTTATTTAGTCTTCACCTGTAGCAGCCATCTGTTCACTTAAAATTCCACTCACATAAGCACTAGATGTTTTCCTCACAAGTATAAAATTAGCAACATGCCACTATATTTTTTTCAGTTGATAAAACAAACCATGTAGCATATTAAAATTATAAAACATATTTCTGAGCTAAAAATAATACTTGATCTATAATATGATCAGGAACTCAACTTCACTTTACATATCAGGCAGACTTACCTAAATAATTGTGTGTGTGTGGGTGGGTGTGTGTATCTGTAACATGTGTGTGTTTGATATTTTCAAAATATTTTGAAAACTTAAATTCTGTGGTTGATTTTAATAATGGATAAACTTTAAAAACTTTACCATGCAATTTAGGTCAACTTCCTAAAATGGGTAACAGTCACTTTATGTACATATGAGCTTAAGAAAATAGGAGTAGATGCATGATTAAAATTATTATTTGTAAGACACAGAAGGAGCCCTTGAAACTTTGAATATACTTCCCAAGTCAATGCTTCCATCTACTCCAGAATACAACTGAAGTGTTTAATAAGACTGTGTATGAACCTCCATTGATAGGAAACCTTATCTTTCTAGCCAGAAAGTGCTAGAAATTGCAAGTCACTCAGTTGTGTCCAACTCTTTGCAACCCCATGGACTATACAGTCCGTGGAATTCTCAGGCCAGAATACTGCAGTGGGTAGCCTTCCCTTCTCCAGGGGATCTTCCCAACCTAGGGATCAAACCCAGGTCTCCCACATAGCAGGCAGATTCTTTACCAATTGGGCCACAAGGGAAGTCCATCTTTCTAGCCAGTCAGAGCACAATTGTACAAAACTGAAAATTTTAGAGCACTGATATTGAACTATTATTTGCAAACTTTAGTCATTTATCATGCAAACACATGTTGAGTGAACTTAGTATAAAGGTGGTGAATATATTTAATACCATGGTTATTATCCAGAATCCAAACAAATATGACAAATCTATATGCTGATAAAATAAAGCTATAAAATATTGAGCAATTAATTCTGGTAATAAGTATTAAAGAGGTAATCCTCAAATTTACCCCCAAAAATGTAACTCTGAGGCAGAAATAGATGTTGTTATAGACTAAATTATATTTCTCTCAAAATTGGAATACTGAATCCCTAATACCTGGTATCTCAGAATTTAACTGTATTTGAAGATAGGGCATTTAGAGGTGATTATGTTAAAAGGTGGAGAAGACAATGGCAACCCATTCCAGTAATCTTGCCTGGTAAATCCCATGGACAGAGGAGCCTGGTAGGCTGCTGTCCATGGGATCACTACAAGTCAGACATGACTGAGCAATTTCACATTTTTTCACTTTCTTGCATTGGAGAAGGAAATGGCAACCCACTCCAGTGTTCTTGCCTGGAGAATTCCAAGGCCAGGGCCGTGGGAGCCTAATGGGCTGCTCTTTATGGGGTCGCACAGAGTCGGACACAACTGAAGCGACTTAGCAGCAGGTTAAAAGGAGAATTTTAGGGGGATCTCTTAATCCAATCTAATTGGCATCCTTATAAGAAGAGGAAATTTGGACACATAGAGACAACAGGGGTATCTACACACAGAGAAAATACCATGTGAGAACACAGAGAAGGTGGCTGTCTATAAACCAAGGAGAGAGAAGAAACTAAGCCCACTGACACCTTGACCTTGTTTAAACTATCCAGTTTTGTATTTCATTATGACAGCCTTAGCTAATGCAGATAGTGAAAACAGAGAAAATAATTAAATTGATTTTAAAGATTTGTGCAATGTACAAAAGTAAATCTAGTTGATCACTTGGCAATGTACTTCAAATTAAATATCAGGTGTAGAGTTGGAAAACTCAGTCGCATAATAGAGTGTTAACTCATAACAACACTGAGTGTTGTGTATTCTCATACTATCTAAAATTTATATATTCATCATTTGGCACATAATTCCTGAGAACATATTGTGTGCAAAGCATATTTCTAGGCCTTGGTGTATAGCGGTGACTAAAGCAAGAAAAGCTGGTATCCTCATAAACCTTACATTCTGGTGGAGGTGATGGCTAATAAATAAGCCAATGAATGTGAAAAGGTGATTAAATGCAATATGTAATAAAATATGAAGGATGAGGGCATGGTCAGGGTACTATATTTTTAAAGAGTGGTGTTATGTGCTGGATTGTGTCCCCCTCCAAATTCATAAGTTGAAATTCTAATTCCTAGTATATGAGAATGTGACAATATTTTAAGATAGTTAAGTTAAAATGAGGTAATTAGTGTAGGCCCTAATCCAATATGACTGATTTACTCTCGGGGGCGGGGGGCGGGGGGAAGGTACATTTAGACACAGACATATTCAAAGAGAAGATGATGTGAAGACACAGGGAGAGATGGCCATCTACAAACAGAGAGAGAAGTCTCAGAAGAAACCAGCACTACCAATACCTTGATCTCAGACTTCTAGTCTCCAGAATTCTGGAAAATAAATTTCCATTGTTAAACACACTCAGTTTGTGGTCCTCTATTATGACAGCTGTAGCAAACTAATATAGATGGTCTAGGAAAGGTTTCCTGAGGAGGTAACATTTTAGCAGAAAACTATGGCTGAAAAGCACAATGTCCCTGTAAAGCACAGATAGACATCTTTTAGCTGAAGTAAATTCAGCAAGATGAAAGAACAGGAGAAAATTAGATAAGGAAGATAGGCAGAGGGAATATATTTTTGCCTGCAAAGCAATTTACCAGGGTCAATGAGAAAGGAGCATATGCGTTTGTTACCCAAAAACATTCCTGCTTTCTCTCTTATATAGACAGCACTAATCTGAAACACAAAATTCAAAAACTGAATTTTTAACCACCAAAATCTCATTACAACCAGTGTTGTAGAGGTTGAAGGAAAATGAACATTCCCATTAATTGTTGGTAAAAATTTGATCAGTATCTATACAAATTTGAAAACAATACCTATTGGCACAACAGTCTTTAAGACATCTTTAAGAATCTTCTACAAAAATGAAGACAAAACTACTGAAGGATAAAAGTACAATAATATTTATTATACTATTGGTTATAAGAAAAATAACTGGAAAATATTTCACTAAAAATAGAACACCTTATATTTATAGGAACACCTGTTAGTAAACTATCCAACAGAAGAAATCCATGGTTACAAATAGCTTGGTTTTTCTTTATTCTCAGAGTGTAATTTCTTACCTTTTATTGTGTATGATATATAATAAACCAGAATGTGGTCCTTTATAATCTTTAAACAAATTTTGCTACATAATTTTATTTCTTCATAACACCACTGAGAATTACACACTATCTTTACTGCAGAAATAAGACATAAGTGATATAAGATTGAACATGGTAAAATTACTGATTCGAAAACCTGTTTCACACTGGAAACTCATAAGGATTTTTACAATTGCCAATTTCCACATTTCATGCTAGATAATTATTAACAATTGTGAATGGGGTTAGGAGAGATATATGGGCATTACTTCTTTAAAAAATTGTCTTATGTAAAAGCTATAATGTTTAGCTAGTTTTAGAACTACTGATTAAGCAACTTGATTATATGAAAATAAAGAAAGGAAACCTTATTTAAAATGGATCTGGAAGCCCTGAAGAAAGAGCTCTCAAAATTTATACCTCCCATTGCAATCTGCATAACCAGCAGGAAGAAGAAAGATAACAATTATTTTGATAAACTATTACATTAATCACATGGGAATTTTATTTCTTGAATTTAAGAAAAGAAGATTCCTTCCTTCCCCAGCAACAATTCTTTAACCACTACTTGTAGCCCATGAGAAACCACCATAACCTTGAACTCTTACTGTTCCCCAATAAGCTTTTGTTCAAGACAACTGTCTCCAATTTTCCTCTTGAATAAACTGAAGTGAAGTGAAAGTCGCTCAGTCATGTCCAACTCTGTGACCCCATGGACTGCTTGCCAGGCTCCTCTGTCTGTGAAATTCTCCAGGCCAGAACACTAGAGTGTACCCACTAGAGTCCCCTTCTCCAGGGGATCTTCCCAACCTAGGTATCAAACCCAGGTGTCCTGCATTGCAGGCAGATTCTTTATCATCTGAACCACCAGGGAAGCCCCTGGTATCCTCTTAAAACCTACTAAAACTAAGCCCTTCCCCTTTGATCTCCACAGTTGCCCATGAGTCACCACAACTTTGTTGTTGTTTAGTCACTAAGTCCTATCACATTGTTTTGAGACCCCAGGGATTTTAATCTGCCAGGGTCCTCTGTCCATGGAATTTCCCAAGCAAGACTACTGGAGTGGGTTACCATTTCCTACTCCAAGTGATCATCCTGATACAAGGATTGAATTCTTATCTCCTTCATTGCAGGCAGATTCATTACCACTGAGCCACCAGGGAAACCACCACAGATTGCCTGTTACAAATTGTAGTTTTCTGCTATTGCCAAATAAACCCATTTTGCTGCTAAAATAACTGGCTGTTTTATTTTTACGATTCATAATTAAAAGGTCTTTATGTAGATGAGGCTAGATCAAGTAGACTTAAAGAATAAAATGCTTACCACATAAAAGCCCCACAAAACATTATTTTATCTTTGAAATCAATGTAAAACTTGAAATATGTTGGCTAGAGCTAACTTCAATTTTCCTCCAGATGTCAACATTTAAAAAAACCTGGATATATATAAAATTAGCAAAGCACATACCCAATATTAAAAGGAAGAAATTGAATTACTTTATGCCAGAAATAAAGGAAAAACTCAAATATAACTTAATATACAGTTTTAATTCTATATATAACCAGTGGGGTGCAAAAACTTGGGCCCTGACCTCTGTGTGAAGACAGAAGACTTGGATTTGAGTCCCTGTGAATTAGGGAAATGGAATTAATAGCTATGTCTAAAGATGGAATTTTGAATGAGCTATGTTTTCAATAAAAAGTATTAAGAAATTCTTGACCCACCAGCCTAGGTAAGTGCTCAGGGGGATAATATGACAGAAAAAAACAAGAAACAGGGAGAGAAAGATGAAGGAAGGAAAGAAGACCTGAGAGAAGTGAGTATCAGAATCATGATATTAGAAATTAATATAATAAAAGAACTAGAGCCAGGAACCCTCAAAGGCACTAAAGTAGTCAAAGGCTTAATCAAACTCTGGGGTCGTGTTGAAAATACAGAGGCACTGAAAAACCTTGAAAGAAAATAAACAAAATAAAAATAACTATTCTTCTGGTAGGATATATTTAATAAAAAAGGAAATTATATCTAGAACTAAAGAGTAAAGGAAAGAAAAGTGAAAGTCACTCAGTTGTATCCAGCTCTTAGTGACCCCATGGACTGTAGCCCACCAGGCTTCTCTGTCCAAGGAATTCTCCAGGCAAGAATACTGGAGTGGATTGCCATTTTCTTCTCCAGAGTAAAATCTCTAAAAAAACATGATTAATAGAAATTTTGTAAATATGCTTTTAAATAAAATAAGAAGTAACTCTGTATTTAAACAAAAAGCTACTGTTGAGAATTTTAAAACAAGGTGAAAACCA
Source organism: Antilocapra americana (assembly GCA_007570785.1). Taxonomy (NCBI): domain Eukaryota; kingdom Metazoa; phylum Chordata; class Mammalia; order Artiodactyla; family Antilocapridae; genus Antilocapra; species Antilocapra americana. Next base: position 12,808,591 of record ML664163.1, on the reverse strand, counting down.
AACAGTAGACCATTTTTCAAGTAAAATGGAAGAACATGATTAAAATTTTGTTTTCTAAGGCACTGTTATATTGCCTGAAGAGGAAGATCAAGAAATGGATTAATTTTAGATATTTCTAGTCAAGGAAGCATATTAAAATGTAATAATATACAGTAAAATAACATGAATAGAATGTACAAAGATACAAAATCCATATAAGGAAAGAGAAGGAAAGAAAAAAAATACAACTGTTATAAAAGAAAGCAAAACAAAGAGAGAAACCCAAGAAAGGGATAATGTTTGAAAATACAAACTAAGCACTCAATAAGATAGTGGGCAATAGTCCATATAATTTTTTTTCCTTACTAGACTACCAGTTTTTTATGGTAATAATAAGGAAATAACCCAGGAGCAGCCTATGCACCTCTTCCAAAGGACAAAGTATGGGGAAAAGTTGTGGAACTTCCATGCTCTAGCGTTCAGACACAAATCCCTCTCAGAACCTCCACATGTTTACCAACCTAAAAGAAATCTGGCATAGCATTATATGGGGTTCTCCAATGGCTCAGTGGGTAAAGAATCTGTCTGCAATGCAGGAGACTTGGGTATTATTCCTGGGTCAGGAAGATCCCCTGGAGAAGGAAATAGGAACCCACTCCGGTATTCCTGCCTGAAAAATCCCATGGACAGAGGAGCCTGGAAGTTGATATCCAATGATTTGCAAAGAATCAGACAAGACAGAGCAAGTAAGCACACACATAGCATTAGAAATGTTAAGACAGAAATTAAGGAAATCAAAGGTAAAGAGCTAATGAAAGTGTTAAAGTGTTCATTTCTCAGCCATGTCTGATCCTTTGCTACCCCATGGACTGTGACCCACTGGGCTCCTTTAGCCATGGAATTCTCCAGGCAAGAATACTGGAGAGGGTAGCCATTCTCTTCTTCAGGTGATCTTTCCGACCCAGAGATCAAACCCCAGTCTCCCAAATTGTAGGCAGATTCTTTACCATCAGAGCCAACAGGGAAGCCCAAAGAGCTAATGCGTTAATATAAAAGAGAAATGGTTCAGAATAACAAAATAAAATAGGACACATTTGTTCTTAAAAACATAATCTTAACATAAAGGAAAATTATATATTGATAATATACCATAGAGAAATCGAAAAATCTACATTCATTGTGCAGACTTTAAAACATAATTTTCAAAAAGATAAATTAGAAAAAAAATAAGTATATAGAAAATTCATATAGTGCAAAAAACTGTGTATTATACATGCATAAAGAACCCTGCATAACAAGAAAATAGTACTCATTTTAAGAATTATATTGTAACAAATATAGAATCTGAACTTCATTACACTACAAAACAAATTTTAACAAGTATCAAATTACTTAAATTATACAGGCTATGTGTTTCAGAGAAAAGACAATACAAAAGCCATAAATTGGTGGGGACTGCTAACTAATCTTCCATTTAAATTTTCCCTTTCTTTGGCTACCCAACTAAACTACATTTGTAACCTCCCTAGTTCAGTTCAGTTCAGTCACTCTGTCATGTCCAACTCCTTGTGATCCCATGGACTGCAGCACGTCAGCTTTCCCTGCCCATCACGACTCCCAGAGCTTACTCAAACTCATGTCCAGTGAGTCAGTGATGCCATCCAAACATCTCATTGTCTGTTGTTGCCTTCTCCTCCTGCCTTCAGTCTTTCCCAGCATCAGGGTCTTTTCCAATGAGTCAGTTCTTTTCATCACGTGGCCAAAGTATTGGAGTTTCAGCTTCAGCATGAGTTCTTCAATGACTCATTCCAGGACTGATTGTTTTAGGATTGACTGATTTGATCTTCTTGCAGTCCAAGGTACTCTCAAGAGTTTTCTAAAACACCACAGTTCAAAAGTATCAATTCTTTGGTGCTCAGCTTTCTTTATAGTCCAACTCTCACATCCATACATGACTACTGGAAAAACAGCCTTGACTAGATGGACCTTTGTTGGCAAAGTAATGTCTCTGCTTTTGAATATGCTGTCTATGCTGGTCATAGTTTTTCTTCCATGGAGCAAATGTCTTTTTATTTCATGGCTGCAGTCACCATCTGCAGTAATTTTGGAGCCTAAAAAGATAAAGCCTGTCACTGTTTCCATTGTTTCCCCATCTACTTTCCATGAAGTGATGGGACCAGATGCCATGATTTTAGTTTCCTGAATGTTGAGTTTTACCAACCTTTTCACTCTCCTCTTTCACTTTCTTCAAGAGGCTCCTTATTTCTTTCCTCTCTGCCATAAGGGTGGTGTCATTTGCATATCTGGAGTTATTGATATTTCTCCTGGCAATCTTGATTCCAGCTTGTGCTTCCTCCAGCCCAGTATTTCTCATTATGTACTCTGCATATAATTTAAATAAGCAGGGTGACAATATACAGTCTTGATGTACTCCCTCCCTGACTTGGAGCCAGTCTGTTGTTCATGTCCAGTTCTAAATTCAAGTTCTAAATTCCTAGAAGTGAAATATATAAAACCAGGTATCTATATATTCTACAATAAAATGTCATTCCAGGTCTAGCCATGACAATTCCACAGGCTCCTATTGCTTCTGCTGACTGAATACAGATTTGGGTCAAACACTAAAGGACAGAACTTCAACAGTATATAAAGCAAGAACTTCCAGAAGTTCAAGCTGATTTAGAAAAGGCAGAGGAACCTGAGATCAAGTTGCCAATATCCACTGGATCATAAAAACAAGAGAATTCCAGAAGAACATCTATTACCACTTCTTTGACTACATGAAATTCTTTGACAAATTGTGGAAAATTCTTAAAGAGATGGGAATACCATACCACTTTACCTGCCTTGCAAGGAACCTGTATGCAGGTCAAGGAGCAACAGTTAGAACTGGACAAGAAACAACAGACTGGGAAAGAAGTATGTCAAGGCTGTATATTGTCACCCTGCTTATTTAACATATATGCAAAGTACATCATGTGAAATTCTGGGCTAGAGGAAGCACAAGCTGGAATCAAGATTGCCAGGAGAAATGTCAATAACCTCAGATATGCAGATGGCATCACCCTTATGGCAGCAAGTAAAGAGGAACTAAAGAGCCTCACGATGAAAGTGAAAGAAAAGAGTGAAAAGGCTGGTTTAATACTCAGCATTCAGAAAACTAAGATCATAGCATCTGATCCCATCACTTCATGGCAAATAGATGGGGAAACAATGGAAACACTGAGATATTTGATTTTCTTGGGCTCCAAAATTACTGTGATGGTGACTGCAGCCATGAAATTAAGAGACTCTTGCTCCTTGGAAGAAAAGCTATGACAACCTAGACAGCATATTAAAAAGCAGAGACATTAATTTGCTGACAAAAGTCCATATAGTCAAAGCTATGGCTTTTCCATTAGTCAGGTATGTATGTGAGAGTTGGACCATAAAGAAAGTCGTGAAAGTTGCTCAGTCATGTCCAACTCTTTGCAAATCCATGGACTGTATAGTTCATGGAATTCTCCAGGCCAGAATACTGGAGTGGTTCTCGGTTCCCTTCTCCAGGGGATCTTCCCAACCCAGGGATTAAACCCAGCTCTCATACATTGTTGGTGGATTTTTTATCAGCTGAGTCACAAGGGAAGCCCAAGTGCACTGGAGTTGGTAGGCTATCCCTACTCCAGTGGATCTTCTTGATCCAGCAATCAAACAGAGGTCTCCTGCAGTGCATGTGGATTCTTTACCAACTGAGCTATCAGGGAAGCCCAAAGAAAGCTGAGCTCCAAAGAATGGATGTTTTCAAACAAAGTAACGTCTCTGTTTTTTAATATGCTATCTAGGTTTGTTCTAGTATTTCTTCCAAGGAGCAAGTGCCTTTTAATTTCATGTCACATTCTGCCGTGATTTTGGAGCCAAAGAAATTAAGTCTGTCACTGTTTCCATTGTTTCCCTATCTATTTGCCTGTAAGTGATGGGACTAGATGTCATGATCTTAGTTTTTGGAATGTTAAGTCAATTCTAAAGGAAATAAATCCTGAATATTCATTGGAAGGACTGATGTGGAAGCTGAAGCTCCAACAGTTTGGCCACGTGTTGCAAAGAGCCAGCTCATTCAGAAAGACCCTAATGCTGGGAAATACTGAAGGTAAAGGAGAAGAGGGTAGCAGAGGATGAGACAGTGGATGGTATCACTGACTCAACGAACATGAACAAATTCCAGGAGATAGTGAAGGGAAACCTGGAGTGCTGCCGTCCATGGAGTCCCAAAGAGTCAGACTTGACTTAGGACTGAACAACAAAACCATTAAATGTTCAGATCTGAATGAAAAAGGAAAGCAGCAGGAGGTATTTAGAGCCTGTAAAAAGTTATTAAACAGAAACCTCTGTTAAATAGAGTTGGGAGACTAAAGGTGTTTCCCACCTTTAGCAGAACCTGACAGGAAGAAGAAAGACTGCCCGTTATTCCTGGTAATCACTCAGTCAATGAAAAATCATGGATTCTGTTAGTAAACAGCCCTCCAAATTCCCTCTTCCCCTCTATAAAAGAATTCTCCTCCCCTTGCTGTGGGGGGTCTTGCTTAGGGCTCTCCTCAGTTGCAGACTCCAAATTTCAATTCTCTGCCAATCCAGAATAAACCTATCTTTGCTAGAGAAATATCTGGCAATCTATTTCTTTCAGGTCAACAAGTATAATGCTACTTAGATTAGAAAAATAAATTTGTAAAATTAATAGGATTAGTATTCAATTTAAGGACACTGCAGAAGAACAAAGAGAGGAACGAGGAAAACATTAATGACAAAATCAGAAAAGGAAAAAAACTGGAGAGTAAAGAAATAATAGACACCATCAATGAAATTAAAAGCTTGTTCTTTGAGAAGACTAATAAATTAACTTATTCTTAGTCAAAAAAAATAAAACCTGAAGAAACCAAAAAAATTATAGAAAATGGAACATTAGTAAAAATCTGTTCACAAAGATAATACCATGAGTACATAACACATTTTAGAAGTGATATTAAAAGTTTAAGACATGAATAAATCAACTTATGCAAAATAATGATTTAATATTTCTAGTGCAATAGTAACAAAGAAAGGCATTTGTGGTAGATAATTTTATATATCAATTTGACTGGGCCATAGTGTATCCAGACTGTGATATATATCTGTGAGAATGTTTCTTTTTTTGATAAAATTATCTTTTAAATCTACACACTGAATGAAGCCGATTGCATTCCCTTATGTGAACAGCCTTTATCCAATTATTTGGAGTCCTGAATGGAAAAAAAAAACCTGACCCTTCACCAAGAAAGGCAGTATTCCTCTTGCTTGACTGCCTTTGAGCTGGGAGATCAGCTTTACCCTGCCTTCAAATTCAAATTGTGTCCTTAAAATTGGAAGTACACCAATGACTCTCTCTGGTCTCCAGCTTGCCAACTCACCCTGCATATCTTAGGACTTGCCAGTCTTCACAATCTAGTGAGCCAATGTCTTATAATAAATTATATATATAGTGTATCTGCAATTGGCTCTGTTTCTCTGGAGAACCTTGAGAAACACAGCATTGAAAGAAAATTGTGAGGCAATTTTCTTTACAAATGAAAAAAACATAAATGAAATAACAGAACAGCATTGATAGGGATACATATATGCTTATGTACAAACACATACACATATAGCATGATCAAGTGGAATTATTTCTAGAAATATAGAGAGCATCTTTTTATGAATTTTGCCAAAGGAATCAGTTAAAGGAAAAAAATAAATGATTTTTAGTACTAGCTAAATAAAAAGCATTAGATAAGACAAGGATCATCAATGACAAATACTTCGGTAAAACAGAATGTTAATAAAAAAATTAACTTAATATAAACTACCTATAAAAATCTGTAGCAACTATCAGTGTGATTAAAGTATTATAAGATATTATCCAAAAGCAATAAAACAGTTACCAAATAACACTGATTTTATTCAACAGGATATTCAGTAGAAGTCCTGTGCATGTCAATAATAGTAGAAAAAGGAGTGAAGTATACAGGAATCAGAAAGGAATCATTTTAAATGTAATAATTTTATGCAATGATTGCCCATGTGGAAAACTCAATAGAATCTACAGGCAAGATATTAAGATGAGTAAGCAAAATTAAAATATATAAAATCAATATAAAAATCTATACCTTTGTGCTTAGCAAAACTAGTTTTGAAATGAAACTTTTGAAAACTCAGTTCACAGAAACAGTAACGTGTATGGTATATAGGAATAAATCTACTGAAATATATAATTTCATAGATAAATACATTTTATAATAAAATTATTTTTAGGAAATAACATGTGCATAAAAAAGACCTCAGTAAATGAAGTGATAAATTATATTTATATGTATAGTAAGACAACATTATATAGATAATAAGATGTCAGCTGAAAAAAAATGCACAACTTAAGAGCTATGAGTTGAGTGTTATTCAGGGTCAGAGGACTGTTATTCAAGAGATATCTTCTCAGATAGGTCTGAAGAACTGCTCTGAAGTGGTAGGGGGAGGTGGCCAGTAAATAAATGATTTAGGCCAGGGAATACATGCAGTCAAGCATATAGATCAATAAAAGGTTACTGTTGTTCAGAAGGAACAGATATCTCCATTAATGATTTTAGTGTCTTTTCCTATGCATGGGAATTTGTAATAATTTGTTTTCATTGAAATTCTTCCTGAGATATCTAACTGTTAGAGGGCCATTTTTTATCCAAAGCACAGAATGCCTTATCATGTTTTTTGTCCTTAATCCCTCTCAGGGTGTACAATTACTCAGTGACTGTAGTGGTTAATGACTTAATCTTTGTGAAAATAGAAGATGGAAAAATGCACCTTCAAAATGAGACTTTAATGTCTGTTACTGCTAGTATAGTTGTAGAATTTGAAATTTTGACCCAAAAATTATTAGGAAAGAAAGGAAATTAGACGTTGCATTAATTATCAGTGAAACTAAACAAAACCCTGTTGCCTCCCCTTTTCCAGTACAAAGGCCCTTCCGTGTCCCCTTCTTCCTGATTACAGAAAAGCTGAAATATCCCAGGCCTCCCTGAGTCATGAAAGAGCATGTTCAAGCAGTTGATTACTGGGACAATAGGGTCACAGAATCTTCCGGTGTCTGATGAACATTCCTGAGTCATTCACAGATACTAAAACTGCCACCAGAGGGAAAAGTCTAACTGTGTGATGACCAGACTGCAGCCATGACATAAACTACCTCATCTTGAACAGTACCAAATCTACTGCGAGTACAGTTTCAAGAACTGCCCTCAAGAGAATGAGATTAACACTATTGCTCATAATAATCTGCCTATCAAAATAATTTGTGCCTATCAAAATAATTGTAACTTGCTCTGTTCATATACGTAAGCAGGCAACTAAAACTGTTAGCAAAGATGCTACAGACCCATGCCAACATCTTCCATTTTAATACCGTTTCCTATACAACTTAAGAGCCTTGGGTTGCATGTTACATAAAGAATTTACAGAAGATGAACCTTCACCCACAATCCCATAAAAATGGAATGATGACTGACAGTGGGGATTTGTAAGCAACTTTTTGCAGGAAAGAGTTATTTGCAGGAAGCCCCTTTTTGCCTACCACTTAGCAAATTTGTATTTTAACAAACCTCTAGGCCAAACCCAGCTTTTCCAATCTTTTGATTACACAACACATAGTCTAACCTGTTGATTTTTTCCTCAATAAAAGAAATATAAATAAATAATTCATAATTAACAGGTGGACTAGGTTTTCTCTCCCTGGCTTCCTCTTTAGTAATCTTACAAACTGTATAACATCTAAAGAAAGATCACAAGGAGGAGGCAAGCTTCATGCAATGAAGATGGTGCATGGTGGGATGATGGTGGGAGATGGTGACAAATCTGATATGCTATCTCAATGATTAGCTGAGTTTACTTTCCTTCTTTCCCTTTAAAAATTTGCATGGCCAAGCAAAATCTTAGGAGTTGGTTTTGGGACATGAGTCTGCCTTCTTCTGATTACTGGCTTTCTGATTAAAGCAGCTTTTCAGTTCCTACCAGCACTTGCCTCTAGAGCATTGACTTTTGAGTGGAGAATAGCCAAATCTGAGTTCAGTAATAACAACACCCAAAAAGGAATTTTCATGATGCCCTCATTTTCCAATGTTCCCTTTATTTCTGTGTCTCTGGTATCCTTATAATATGTTGTTTATTTATATTTTAATAGTCTGAGTAGTTGTTATTGCTATAACCCAGATTATTTATATTTGTTTGAGTTCAAACTACTCATTAAGTCTATGACTATATTACCTCATCTATAAAAAAGAGGTTTCCTGAATATTTTCTAAATTTCCCTCAAGCATATAGAATCTTTTTCTTTTCATAATCTGTGTTATACATGTACATTGGAACTTGTATATTCTTTATCTTAAATAAGAAGCCATCCTTGTTATAAGAATTAGAGGAATTAAACTACTTGCCACCCTTATTCCATTAGCCTAGGTATATGTCAGTCTTTTGAATATAGTTACTTTGGTTCATTCATTTATTTATTTTTAACTGATTGATGATTGCTTTACAGTATTGGTTTGATTTCTGTAATACATCAACATGTAGTTACTTTGAATTTGAGTTACTTTGCCTTTCACAGGAGTATTGTGTATGGTGAAAGTCTTTCCAAGACTATATAAGAAAACACTTGCTGGGGAATGACAGTGCTTATGTGGATCGTAAAATCACCATAGCAACATAGCCCTGAGCTGGACCTGAAGATGCTTTCAAATAATACATTGTTCCTAAGATCAGTAGTCAAATTATCCATTTTTAATGGGAGAAGAATTCTAAGAGAATACAAAAGATGTTGAATGAATTTTGCTATGCTCTGTTGAAAAAAATTGTAACTGCCTTGATGCAGTGGAAATATAACCTGAAAGTTTTAGTTGGACTTCAAAATGAAAAACTGGTTTCTTTCTTAAATAATGGGTTTATTTATTTACAAACTAAATCTATCCTTATTATTAAAATAATCTATGATAAGGTTTTAAAAACTGAAAAATACAAATAAACACAAAAAGGAAACATAAATAATATATAGTCCTCTCCATGATGCAGATATTTGTTTATTGCCTTCATTATTTTGGTTCTGAGGAAATGACACAAGCTTTTGAAAATTCTCGGTAGAGGTTTGTTGAAAAAGAATTCTTTATTTACATGTGTAGGATTTAGGAATTATTCAATAGCTATAAAAGTATATTTCATACATAATTACTTAAATGTGAATATGTAGTTTTGTTAAAATTAGTCACTGACAAGGAAGTCTCTATTTCAATGCTAAATATTCGCTTTTAAAAATGTAGTGAATGCAGTTTAAAAAAATCAAGGCATCAATAAGCTGCATATTTTCAGTGATAAACAGTAGCCAAATAAATAAATATATATATATATATACACACACTAAATACATATATATATAATAGAGAGCAATATTTTTATTATTTGCTTATTAGCATATCCAATGTAAAACATTTGTTTTTAATTTAACTTATAAAGAAGTCTATGTTGATTCCTAGGATTCTATAAAATTTTATAAAATTTCTGCTTTAATGCATTATTAGCTATTTAGACATTTTAAGTTTCTATTTCTCTTGCTTCTAGCACCAATTAAAAGTTGTGAATGTAATTTACACTTCCTTATCAGCATTCACATACAGGTACTACTCACTGAATGCACTGCCTGGAAATGCTTGAAATAGGCTTTCTTTTGTCAAAAACACTGCTGAGTCACAGTGTAAACATTTAAATTGAGAATGTCTAACAAACCTCATCAAAGTGGAATGTTGACTGATGCTTCTGGTTTTATTCTGTTTCCAAAAGATTAGGAAGAAAAAACATAAAGCATTGCATTAAAATTTAGTATGCCTTTCAAAAGTTATGACTGCTAAGCATTTCAAATCAAGTTATGATGCAAAGATTTTTAAGTTATCTGGCTTATGATGATCAAGAAGGAGGCCTATCCACTTCCACGAAATGACATAGCAAATCTAAATCATCAAGCATCCAGCAAGAAATCATCCCAAAAATCCATGGAAAAAATAAATAACTTAAAGACTAGAATCTGGGTGCCTGTAACCTACACAAATGCTATTTCCAAGAGACTTTATTATTGACTGATGATAAATTATTTTTAAATAAGCAAATGTAACACTGTGAGATAGAATTATTGGTAACTCAAAATTTTAACTCTTCCTCTCTTTTCAAAAACTTCTGACACTATTTGATCCCAAAACTTATCCAGGTGTTCCACTTTTTTATGAATGAATAGTTTCCTATTTTAACTTGAGTGACCACCCTTACCTTGTATTATAAACACAGATTTCTGTTCAAGGAGCACATATAGTGGACATTTGGATAACAGAGATTTGAACTGTGTGGGCCCACTAATGGGCATACTTTTTTTCCAATAAACACAATCTGCCCTCTCTATCCACAGTTCCACGTCTGGTTTTGGATCCATGGATGTGGGAATTCTTAGATATTAAGTCCAATATGGGACCTGAATTTTCACAAATCTTGCTAGTCTGCACTGGAACCAATTTCTTGTGGATACTGATAAACGATAGTGTTTCAAATAGAAACTAGATGGCAGGAGGGAAATATTTAATCATTTACCTATTCGTTCAAAAATATTAATAGAACTTTTCTGTGTGCTATCACATTTGGATAGGCATATAGATTCTGTGGAGAGATGAAAAGGAGAAATGGGAATTTTTTCTTTTCAAATAAATGATAGGAAACATCTGCAGTAACAGGCAAATTTGGCCTTGTAGTACAGAATGAAGCAGGGCAAAGGCTAAAAGAGTTTTGCCAAGAGAACGCACTGGTCATGGCAAACAACCTCTTCCAACAACACAAGAAAAAACTCTACACGTGGACATCACCAGATGGCCAACGATGAAATGAGATTGATTACGATTTTTGCAAGCAAAGACAGAGAAGCTCTATACAATTGGCAAAAAGAAGACCAGAGCTGACTGTGGCTCAGATCATGAACATCTTATTGCCAAATTCAGACTTATATTGAAGAAAGTGGGGAAAACCACTAGACCATTCAGATATGACTTATATAAAATCCCTTATGATTAAACTGTGGAAGTGAGAAATAGATTTGAGGGACTAGATCTGATAGACAGAGTGCCTAATGAATTATGGATGGAGATTTCTGACATTGTACAGCACACAAGAAGCAAGATAATCCTCAAGAAAAAAAAAACTGCAAAAAAGCAAAATAGCTCTCTGAGGAGGCCTTACAAATAGCTTTGAAAAGAAGAGAAGTGAAAGGAATGGAGAAAAGGAAAGAAATGCCCATTTCAATGCAGAGTTAAAAGAACAGCAAGAAGAGATAAGAAAGCAATCCTAAGTGATCAGTGCAAAGAAAGAGAGGAAAATAATAAAATGCGAAAGACTAGAGATCTTAAGGAAAAAATTTAGAGATCCAAGGGAATATTTCATGCAAAGATGAAGACAATAAAGGACAGAAATGGTATGGACCTAACAGAAGCAAAAGATACTAAGAAGAGGTGGCAAGAATACACAGAAGGACTGTACAAAAAAGATCTTCATGACCCACATAATCATGATGGTGTGATCACTCACCTAGAGCCAGACATCCTGGAAGGTGAAGTCAGGTAGGCCTAAGGAAGCATCACTACAAACAAAGCTAGTTGAGGTGATGGAATTCCAATTGAGCTACTTCAAATCCTAAACGATGATGCTGTGAAAGTGTTGCACTCAATATGTCAGCAAATTTGGAAAACTTAGCAGTGGCCATAACTGGAAAAGGTCAGTTTTCATTCCAATCCCTAAGAAAGGCAATGCCAAAGAATGCACAAATTACTGCACAATTGAACTCATCTCACACACTAGTAAAGTAATGCTCAAAATTCTCCAAGCCAGGCTTCAACAATATGTGAACCGTGAACTTCCAGATGTTCAAGTTGGTTTTAGGAAAGGCAGAGGAACCAGAGACCAAATTGCCAGCATCTGCTGGACCATCAAAAAACAAGATAGTTCCAGAAAAACATCTATTTCTGCTTTATTGATTATGCCAAATCCTTTGACTCCATGGATCACAATAAACTGAGCAAAATTCTTCAAGAGATAGGAATACCAGACCACCTGAGTTGCCTCTTGAGAAATCTGTATGCAGGTCAGGAAGCAACAGTTAGAACTGGCAATGGAACAACAGACTGGTTCCAAATAGGAAAAGGAGTATATCAGGACTGTGTATTGTCACCCTGCTTATTTAACTTACATGCAGAGTACATCTTGAGAAATGCAAGGCTGGATGAAGCACAAGCTGGAATCAATATTACCAGGAGAAATATCAATAACCTCAGATATGCAGATGACACCACCTTTATGGCAGAAAGTGAAGAAGACCTAAAGAGCCTCTTCATGAAAGTTAACGAGGAGAGTGAAAAAATTGGCTTAAAACTCAACATTCAGAAAACTAAGATCATGGCATCCAGTCCCATCACTTCATGCAAAATAGATGGAGAAACAGTGTAAACAGTGGCAGACTTTATTTTCTGGAGCTTCAAAATCACTGTAGATGGTTACTGCAGCCATGAAATACAAAGACATTTACTCCTTGGAAGAAAAATTATGACCAACCTAGACAGCATACTAAAAAGCAAAGACATTACTTTGCCAACAAAGGTCTATTTAGTCAAGATTATGGTTTTTCCAGTAGTCATGTATGGGTGTGAGAGTTGGACTATAAAGAAAGCTGAGCACCAAAAAATTGATGTTTTTGAACTGTGGTGTTCGAGGAGACTCTTGATAGTCCCTTGGACTGAAAGGAGATCCAACCAGTCCATCCTAAAGGAGATGAGTCATGAATGTTCATTGGAAGGACTGATTTAAAGCTGAAACTCCAATACTTTGGCCACCTGATGCAAAGAATTGACTCAGTGGAAAAGACGCCAGTGCTGGGAAAGATTGAGGGCAGGAGAAGAAGGGGACGACAGAGGATGAAATAGTTGGATGGCATCACTGAGTTAATGAACATGAGTTTAAGTAAACTTGGGTGTTGGTGATGGAAACGGGAGGCCTGGCGTGCTGCAGTCCATGGGGTTGCAAAGAGTTGGACACAACTGAGCAACTGAACTGAATGGAAAGAAGTTTCCCAGTGTCATTTTCATAGAGCTAACTACCATCACTGAAAAGCAAAGTGAACGTTTTGAAACAACAGATCTTTACTGTTCTTGTTGTTCAGTTCTCAGTTGTGTCCAACTGTGTGACTCCATAAACTGTGACATTTGTCCATATGAACCACAGCCTGTCTAACTAAATGAAACTATGAGCCATGCCATGTAGGGCCACCCCAGAAAGACTCGTCATGGTGGAGAATTCCGATGAAACATGGTGTTGGAGAAGGGAATGGCAAACCACTTCAGTATTCTTGCCTTGAGAACCCTATGAACAGTATGAAAAGGCAAAAAGATAGGACACTGAAAGATGAACTCCCCAGGTAAGTGGTGCCCAATATGCTACTGGAAATCAGTAGAGAAACAACTCCAGAAAGAATGAAGCAATGGAGCCAAAGCAAAATCAAAACCCAGCTGTAGATGTGACTGGTGATGGAAATAAAGCCCGATGCTGTAAACTGCAATACTGCATAGGAACATAGAATATTAGGTCCATGAATCAAGGCAAATTGGAAGTGGTCAAACAGGAGATGGCAAGAGTGAATGTCAACATTTTAGGAATCAGCAAACTAAAATGGACTGGAATGGGGAACTTTAACTCAGAAGGCCATCATACCTACTACTGTGGGCAAGAATCCCTTAGAAGAAATAGAGTAGCCATCACAGTCAACAAAACGGTCCAAAATGCAGTATTTGGAAGCAATACAAAAATGACAGAATGATCTCTGTTCATTTCCAAGGAAAACCATTCAATATCATACTTAATAATCCAAGTCTATGCCCCAACCAATAATACTGAAGAAGATGAAGTTGAACAGTTCTATGAAGACCTACAGGACTTTCTGGAAATAACACCCAAAAAAGATGTCCTTTTGACTATAGAGGACAGAATGCAAAAGTAGGAAGTCAAGAAATACCTGAATTAACAGGCAAATTTTGCCTTGAAGTACAGAATGAGGCAGGTCAATGGCTAAGAGAGTTTTGCCAAAAGAATGCACTAGTCATAGCAAACACCCTCTTCCAACAACACAAGAGAAGACTCTACACATGGCCATCACCAGATGGTCAATACCAAAATCACATTGATTATATTTTTGCAGCCAAAGATAGAGAAGCTCTATAGAGTCAGCAAATACAAGACTAGGAGCTGACTGTAGCTCAGATCATGAACACCTTATTGCAAAATTCAGACTTAAATTGAAAAACCAATGGATAATTCTCATATGACCTAAATCATATCCCTTATAATTATACAGTGGAAGTAAAAATAGATTCAAGGGATTGGATCTGACAGAGAGAGTACCTGAAGAACTATGGACAGAAGTTCATGACATTGTATAGGAGGCAATGATCAAGATCATCCTCCAAAAAAGAAATGCAAAAAGGCAAATGGTTGTCTGAGGAGGCCTTACACATAGCTGTGAAAAGAAGAGAAGCCTAAAGGTAAAGGAGAAAAGGAAAGATAAACCCATTTCAATGCAGAGTTCCAAAGAACAGCAAGGAGAGATAAGAACTCCTTCCTAAGTTATCAATGTAAAGAAAAAGAGGAAAACAGTAGAATAGGAAAGACTATCAACCTCTTCAAGAAAATTAGATAACCAAGGGAAAATTTCATGCAAAGGTGGGCAAAATAAAGGATAGAAATGGTATGGACCTCACAGAAGCAGAAAATATTAAGAAGAGGTGGCAAGAATACACAGAAGAACTGTACTAAAAAGATCTTCACAACCCAGATAATCACGATGGTGTGATCACTCACCTAGAGCCAGACATCCTGGAATGTGAAGTCAAGTGGGCCTTAGGAAGCATCACTACAAACAAAGCTAGTGGCGGCGATGGAATTCCAATTGAGCTATTTCAAATCTTGAAAGATGATGCTGTGAAAGTGGTGTACTTAATATGTCAGCAAATTTGGAAAACTCAGCAGTGGCCACAAGACTGGAAAAAATCAGTTTTCATTCCATCTCTAAGAAAGGCAATGCCAAAGAATGCTCAAACTACCCTACAGTTGCACTCATCTCACATACTAGCAAAGTAACGCTCAAAATTCTCCAAGCTAGGTTTCAAAAGCATGCGAACCTTGAACTTCCAGATGTTGAACCGGGAAGATGTTTAGAAAAGGCAGAGGAAAAAGAGATCAAACTGCCAACATCTGTTGGATCATCGAAAAAGCCAGAGATTTCCAGAGAAACATCTATTTCTGCTTTATTGACTATGCCAAAGACTCTGACTGTGTGGACCACAACAAACTGTGGAAAACTCTTAAAGAGATGGGCATACCAGATCACCTGAATTGCCTCCTGAGAAATCTGTATGCAGTTCAGAATACAACAGTTAGAAATTGACAGGGAACTACAAACTGGTTCCAAATAGGAAAAGAAGTATGTCAAGGCATATATTCTCACCCTGCTTTTTCAACTTATATGCAGAGTACATCATGAGAAATACTGGGCTGGAGGAAGCACAAGCTGGAATCAAGACTGTTGGGAGAAACATCAATAACCTCAAATATGTAGATGACACAACACTTATGGCAGAAAGTGAAGAACTAAAGAGCCTCTTGAGGAAAGTGAAAGAGGAGAGTGAAAAGATCGGCTTAAAACTCCACAATCAAAAAACTAAAATCATGACATCTGGTTCCATCTCTTCATGGCAAATAGATGGGTAAACAATGGAAACAGTGACAGACTTTATTTTGGGGGGCTCCAAAATCACTGTGATTGGTGACTGCACCATGGAATTAAAAGACGAGTGATCCTTGGAAGAAATTAATGACCAACATGACAGCATACTAAAAAGCAGAGACATTACTTTGCCAACCTAGATCCATCTAGTAAAGGCTATGGTTTTTCCTGTAGTCATGTATGGATGTGGGAGTTGGACTATAAATAAAGCTGAGCACCAAAGAATTGATGCTTTTGAACTATGGTGTTGAAGAAGACTCTTGAGAGCCCCTTGGACAGCAAAGAGATCCAACCAGCCCATCCTAAAGGAAATCAGTCCTGAATATTCATCAGAAAGATGATGCTAAAGCTGAAACTCCAATACTTTGGCCACCTGATAAGAAGAACTGACTCCTTTGAAAAGACCCTGATGCTGGGAAAGATTGAAGGTGGGAGGAGAAGGGGATGACAGAGGATGAGATGGTTGGATGGCATCATTGACTCAATGGACATGAGTTAGAGTAAACTCTGGGAGCTGGTGATGGACAGGGAGGCTGGGCATGCTGCAGTCCATGAGGTCGCAAAGAGTTGGTCATGACTGAGTTACTGAACTTAACTGAACTAAACTTAAACATGTCAGGCTTCCCTCTGTTTCACCATCTCCTGTAGCCTACTCAAACTCATGTCCATTAAGTCCATGATGTCATCCAACCATCTCATCCTGTCATCCCCTTCTTCATCTGCTTTCAGTCTTTCCCAGTGTCTGGGTCTTTTCTAATGAGTTAGCTCCTCACATCAGATGGGCAAAGTATTGGAGCTTCAGTATCAGTCTTTCTAATGAATATTCAAGACTGATTTCCTTTGGGATTGACTGGTTTGATCTCCTTGTAGTCCAAAAGACTCTGAAAAGTCTTCTCCAGACCCACAGTTCAAAAGCATCAGTTCTTTAGCGCTCAGCCTTGTTTTGGGTCAACTCTCATATCCATACATGACTATGGGAAAAACCATAGCTGTTACTATATAGACCTCTTTCAGCAAAGCAACATCTCTGCTTTTTAATATGAAATCTAGGTTTGTCACAGCTTTTCTTCCAAAGAGCAAGTATCTTTTAATTTCATTGCTGCTGTCAACATTTGCAGTGATTGTGGAGCCCAAGAAAGTAAATACTGTCACCATTTCCACTCTTTCCCCATAATTTGCCATGAAGTGATGGGACCAGATGCCATGATCTTCGTTTTTTGAATGTTGAGTTTTAAGTCAGATTTTTCACTTTCCTCAAGAGGCTCTTTAGTTCTTCTTTACTTTCTGTCATAAGAGTGGTATTATCTGCATATCTGACATTGTTGACATGTCTCCCAGCAATCTTGATTCCAGGTTGCGCTTCATCTAGCCTGGCATTTTGCATGATGTACTATGAATATAAGTTAAGTAAGCAGGGTGACAACATACAGCTTGATGTAATCCTTTCCCAATTAAAAGACAAAGCAGAGTCTTTAGCTCACTGTTATTATTCAGTCACTAAGTTGTGTTCTACTCTTTTCGACTCTATGATCTGCAGGCACATCAGGCTTCCCTGTCCTTCACAATCTCCTGGAGTTGGCTCAAACTGACATCCATTGTGTCAGTGATACCACCCAACCATCTCATCCTCTGTCACTCCCTTCCCCTTGGGCCTTCAGTCTTTCCCAGCTTCGGGGTCTTTTCTAATGAGTTGGCTCTTTGCATCAGGTGGCCAAAGTACTGGAACTTCAGCTTTAGCATCAATCCTTCCAATGAAGATTCAGGGCTGATTTCCTTTAGTATTGACTTATTTGATCGCCTTGCTGTTCAAGGGACTCTCAAGAGTCTTCTCCACCAGCACAGTTCAAAAGTATTAGTTATTTAGCGCTCAGCCTTCTTTATAGTCCAACTCTTACATCCGTACACTACTATTGGAAAGACAATGAAGTGAAAATTTATCTTTGTGACCCCATGTACTTTAGATTGCCTGACTCTTCCTTTCATGAATTCTCCAGGCAGGAATAGTCAAATGGGTTGCCATTTCCTTCTCCAGGGGATCTTCCTGACCCAGGGATCAAACCTGGGTCTTCTGCATTGCAAGAAGACTCTGTATAATCTGATCCACCAGGGAATCTTGAATTATATGGAAATTGGTTGGCAAAGTGATGTTTCTGATTTTTAATACACTGGCTAGGTTTGTCATAGCTTTTCTTCAAAGGAGCAATCATCTTGTTATTTTGTGACTGCTGTCACCATCCGCAGTGATTTTGGAGCCTAAAAAATTAAAACCTATAACTGTTTCCACTTTTTCCCCTTATATTTGCAATGGCACTGGATGCTATGATCTTCGTTTTCTGAATGTTGAGTTTCAAGCCAGCTCTTTCACTCCTTTCACCCTCATGAAGAGGCTATTTAGTTTCTCTTCACTTTCTGCCATTAGAGTGATATCATCTACATATCTGAGGTTGATATTTCTCCCAGCAATTTTGATTCCAGCTTGGAATCAAAATTCCAAAGTGAGGCATCCAGCCTGGCCTTTCACATGATGCATTCTGCATATAATATAATATAAATTCAATATAAAGTTGAATAAACAGGGTGACAATATACAACTTTGTTGTATTCCTTTCCAAATTTTGAACCACTTAGTTTTTCCATATAAGTTTCTTGCTGTTGCTTTTTGACCTGCATATAGGTTTTTCAAGAGGCAGGTAAGGTTTCTGGTATTCCCATCTTTTTAAGAATTTTCCATAGTTGGAAATAGCCCATTAAATATCAAATATTCTTTAAAATCTTTTTTTTCAGTCTTTCTCTATTTTCAGTATTCATAATTTATAACATCTACTAAAATTGCTATTTCTCCCCTATACCTTTTACAGTTCAGTCACTGTCACAGTGCTACCAATCCAGACCTCAGTCCTCTTCTCTCTTTTTATGTGTATATATACACATAAAAATACAAGTAGTATTTGTCAGATTTAATATATATAAGATATATATATATTATATATATATGAAACCTGACATATATATATGAAACCTGACAAATACTACTTGTCATATATAGCTGTCTAGGAAGTATGCATTTCCTTTCACTCTACTGATTTTCTTAAGAGAATAAGACACCACTATCTTCATAATCTTCCCATTAACCACAGGGTCTTAAAAATAAAATTATCCATGCAATAAAAGATTATTTCATGCCATTTGATGGAGCAGTTGGTGTATTAAATGTTTATACACTCTATACAGCAAACATGAGCTACCGTGGTCTCCTATAAATGTTGCTCTTGCTCCTTGACTGGCACAATGAAAAGTCTACTTCACAAATCTATGTCCTCCTAGTGAAGAAGAAATCAGTTCTGATGCACTATGTCTATTCTGACTTCCATTTTCCTTTAAATAAAAGGAAACGCAGAGTCCCAGGATTCTGTCCACTTTGGGTAAGACTACTATTACTTGGCTCCATTCCCATGGAAGTGAAGAGGGGCAATAGATGTCTGCTTTTACTTGGCAACCTCTTTCCTTCATTCCCGAACAACAGCCTCTATTACATTCTCATTCCCACAACTTGTTTTGTGTTCATGGGAACATTTTGTCATTGTGCCAGTTAGTCCTTGGCCTCAAAGGAACTTAGTACATATAGCCCTGACCCTCAATTCTGCCTCTCTCAAACGTCTTCCCCTTGTCACCCATCCTTTTATAACTGCACAATCCCTCTTTGCTAGAATCATATCATACTCAATATTTTTGAGATTTTATTCTTGCTTTTAACCAAAGCTGACTGTTTTGCAAACCCCAGGGATGTCCTCAAGATAGATTACCTTAAAATAATGGTCATTATTGTACCATATGACTGTGTCCATGTCATTTTTTCTCCCTTCTCCCTAAAATTTCAATTTCAAATTTCATGTCAAATTGCTAATGTCAGTCAAAATAGTGATATCTAATATCTAGAATACACAGATAACTCTGGCAATACTCATATTCTTCCAAGAATATTTAATATTTATAAAACCCTATGAGGTAAATATTATTAATATCCTATTACAGCAAAACTCCCTGGAAGCACCACATATTCCAAGTTTCCAATTATTCTCTTTCACTTCTCTATTGAATCAATACCAAGATTGATTTTCCTCTTCTGCACAACACAAAAAATATTTATCTCCAACTAGACTCTTTACTCTTGTATTTAATAAATACCTGATGATCTAGCATTCTTATGGACATCTCAAATTAACTATAATTAAAACTCTTATTCTATCCTGATGTTCATATGACTTTCATATCTCAATAAATGGAAATTTTATACTTTCAGTTGCTCAGAGAAAAACTTCAGATGCTATCTTTGACCCTTTTCTTTCTCTCTCAAGTTATCACTCTTTATTCAAGTGATCAATCTATCCTTGTATTTGGTACCATCTTCCAAACATGCACAGATCTTAGCCAGTTTTTGTCATCTCCAACACTACCACATTAGTCTATGTAAGATCATCATCAAATTATTATCCCAACTGGTACACTTTCAGGAATTACACCAGGAAAGTAAATACAAACTGGAATTCTTCTACCAAAGAACATTACTTTTATCAGAGACTGTTACTCTGTTTCAAAGCAACAATAATAGTTTTATCTTATATATTTACAATAGTCTCCTGACTGATATTTCTTCTACCCTTACATATTAGAACCAAAACATATAAAACATAAGCCAGGTCACATCTCCCCTCTACTCAACATCATCTAGTGGTTTCCTATCTACATAAGAATTAAACAAAAATTTCCCCAATTATCTAAAGACCCATATAATCTAGTTTCCACCATTCTCCCCTACCACTTTGGCTGCATTTTTGTTGCTGTTTTATACTGTTCATCCTTTTACCTAACAAATAATAGAACACACTGGCCATTGTATGTGCTGTACTCTCTGCTTGAAATACTTTCTTCAGATATTCCCTGGCTTCCTCCATTGCTTTCCATACATTCACTGAACAAACGTTACTTCAACATATGCTAGTCACTCCACAACTGTCACAACGGCTATCAACCAAAACAACAACAACAACAACAACAACAAACAAATAACAGGTATTGACTAGAGTGCAGAGAAAAAGAACCCTTGTGTACTGTTGATGGAAAGGTAAACTGGTGCAGCCACTACAGAGAAAAGCATGGAGGTTCCTCAACAATTAAAATTAGAATGACCATACAATCCAGCAAATGGATATTTATCAACAATCCACTTCTGGGTATTTACCTAAGGAGATTAAAACATCAATTCAAAAAGATATATACTCCTATGTTCATTGCACAATTATTTAGAACAACCAGTACATGAAAGCAACCTAAATATCCATCAATAGGCAAATGAATAAAGAAGTAATATGTATATATACACATATAATGAATAATTATTTAGCCATAAAAAAATGAAATCTTGCCATTACAGAGATGGACCTAGAGGGTATTATGATGAGTGAAATAAGTCAAACAAAGAAAAATATCATATGATCTCACTTACATGTGGAATCTTAGAAAAGCAAAAAATGGATAAATAAAACAAAACAGAAACAGACTTACAGATACGTAGAACAAACTGGTGGTTTCCCAGAGGGCATTAGAGGTTTGGGTAAAATAGGTGAATAGGATTAAGAGATACAAACCCAGTCATAAGTAAGTTACAGGGACATAATCTACAGCATTAGAGTTAGTTATTAATAATTTCATATGGTGACAAATGGTTACTGAACCTGTCATGGTGATCATTTTGTAGTGTATCTGACTGCTAAATCAGTATGTTGTATACCTGAAACTAATCTAATACTGTATGTCAACTATACCTTGATAAAAATGAAATGGCCTAAAATAGTTTGGAAAAAATAATTAAAATAGCAACCCCAAAATCACTATGTTTTTGTCTGATTTATGTTCTCCATAACACTTAACACCAACAGCTATATTATACTTAATTATTAATATTTATTATATATAACTCTCATTATTATGTTAATTCTATGAGAATGGGCATTATTGTCTTTTATTTAAATAACGTATTTCCAAAACTTAGAGAGTGTGGTGGTGAATATTAGAGATTCGATAAATATTTATTTAAATAATCCAGTAAATGAATCTCAACAGAAACTTGATACAAGAAAAATGGAAGAGATTTCTGTAAGTACTTGAATACTTAATGAGATTGCTATCCATGAAGTTAAATGTATCTCTTAAAAATGCCCAGGGTCTAGTAAGTAAATTCAGTACAGCATATAGGCAATAAAAATTAAAGTTGATGTTGTGTTTTCATTTAGACAAGCCCAGTTTATGGCAATATTCTAGATAGATTGCTATCCAAAAGGATTACAAATCATTTATGTAGATACTTTGTTCTCAAGAAGGCAGAGCATAATTTCTCGCTCTTTATGTGGGCTGTGTATAGTAATTTTCAAAGAATATTGTATGTAGGGTGGGGCAGGAAGCAACTTCACAGTGAATAAACTTGATACCCACTACCTAAGCCAGGTAATTAAGATTAACTCAACAATATTAGACAAAGTAATGGAATGTATTCTGGACATGGATATGATGAAAATGTCACTTGATGTCTGTAGTTTTCTTTTCAAAAACCCATCAGTCTTATCATGAGAAAAACATTAGACAAATGCCAATTGAGAGTCATTCTACAAAATACCTGACCAGTACACCTCAAAATTATCAAGGTCAACAAAACCTAAAGAAGTCTGAGAAACTGCCACACTCAAGAAGAACCAAAGGAGACATAAAGATTAAATGTGAGATCCTGAATGGAGTCATGGAAAAAAAAGATATTAAGTAAAATGAAGGAAACCTGACAAAATGTTAACCCTTGGCCCAGTATTAAATATTAAATAATAATATGTCAATATTAGTACATTGATTATGACAAATGTACCAGACTAACAAAATATATTATTATAAGATACTAATAATACTATTTTTGCAACTATTCTGTTAATCTAAAGCTGTTCTAAATTAAAACTATGTTAAATTTTTATAATAAATTATAATTTACTTTATAATATTTTCATTCTTTTAAAAATTACCTACTCCATACTTGATACTGCATCCAACATTCACATAACTTTAATTTTAGGTAGTAGTTTCAAGTAGAACTTTCTGAGATGTTAGATATCTCCTTACTTTGCCCAATGTATATGCCCAGTGGATACACTGGGTAGCCAGTAACCAGAGATGAATATTAAGCATCTGAAAAATCATAAACAAGTAACAGGTGTGTATTTACCTTAAGTCATTAGCTCTTACACAAAACATAGCCTAAAAGAAAATACTACTTACTTCCAAGTTTCTGTAATAGTGATGATTAAAAATGTGAAAATGATACCATAATCTACACTGTTACATACCTAACCAATATAAAGTGGACAAGAGAAAAGAAATATCAGACAAATATCAAATTGTGCTTTCAGTTATCAAGAGTAAAACAAAAATCAAACATTAATTTGCAAATGGAGGTCATTTAGTATTTCCAGCTCTCAATAAGTGCATCACACAGTTCAAAAAGATAGTAATACATAGATTGCTTGCTTAAAAGATTTTCAAATTTTAACAACAGCAGGCAGGAAGTTAGAGGGCTCAGATCTTTACTAAGGGGCAGAGAGAAGCAGAAACAAAAAGGACAAAATTCTAAACTATTTAATCCTGGAATACATTCTAAAATAAATAAACAGTGTAAGAGCAAAATATCAGGACTACAAAATAAAATTACCTCACAATGTGAACACAGGCAGCGTTTCCAATAGCCATGATTTTTATTGCAATACTAAGTGAGGGTGATCTATTAAGAAGTTAGCATTTCCCTAGATAAAACAAACTTTAAAAGAGTTATTCTTTTTGCCTCCCTGCCAGTGCATAGTTAAATTTTTGGTAGTCCATACTGGAAAACAGATAAAACCCATCGTGCATTCTATGGTTGTATCTGCATTAAGCGAAGTTTACTGCTACAGTCAAACAAAAGTCAAGTCACCACTTCCTTTTTCTATGGAATTTGAATAAATGGGCCCTGAAGAATAGTTCCTGAGTGAATTTTATTAAAGACTAATTTTCTAGTGATTTTTTTTTTTATTGCAAGATCTCTCTAGTATTTGCTCTTCTGACATCTTTTCCTGGCTGAAATTTTGAAGAAAAACCTAATAAAGTCTCAGTTCAGAATATCATAACTTCCTAACCCTCTCCTGTGGTTAAAACATATTATTCACTTAAGGTCAGCGTTATGAACATAATCGAAAATATGGGAGCTGGGAATGACAGCATGAACCAACTATAAAAATACATCAAAAGCAAGAATAGACATAGTCATCTCCTAGGAAAGTCAGTTTTTATTAAAGTTTATCTGCAGATATACTGGTTTATTTTTTCTTCCTTTAAGAAATCAGTGAAAGTGGTAGTCTCTCAATCCTGTTCAACTCTTTGTGACCCTGTGTACTATAGCCTGCCAGGCTCCTCTGATCGTGGAATTCTCCAGGAAAGAATACTGGAGTGGTTTGCCATTCCCTTCTCCAGGGGATCTTCCCACCCCAGGCATCGAATATGGGTCTTCTGAATTGCAGGCAGATTCTTTACCATCTGAGCCACCAGGGAGGCCCTAAGAAATCAGTATTTTTTCATTACAACTTTTACTCATCATTTCCAGGCATCCTACCAATTAGAAGAATCAATTGTTAGGTATTTTTGCCTTGGAACAAACCTATCTTCAATGAATTACAGTTTATACCATTGCTGTGATGTGTAATGTCCGACTTTGTGCAATCCTATGGACTGTAGCCCGCCAGGCTCCTCTGTCCATGGAATTTCCCAGGCATATTCCAGGATTATTAGAATGGGTTGCCATGCCCTCCTCCAGGGGATCTTCCTGACCCAGGAAGTCTCTTACCTCTCCTGCATTAGGTTCTTTACCACTGGTGCCACGTGGGAAGCCCAAAATTTCCACCAAATGTTTAATATTAAAAATTAAAACATTTAAACAGAATCACTCTTACTATAAAATTACAGTGATTCGCTTATAACTTTGCAGGTATTTTATAATAATTAAAGCATAAGCACAATTTTGAGTTCATAAATGATGGCAAGATTAGTATTATGAGCGTAATAAATTCAGTTTTTACCTTTGAGTAGAATAGTTTGCATGTTGCTTATCTCATTTCATTTTAACACTGCTACTATTGGCATGCTTACTTTTATGATTAGTACATTCTCTGTCAATTCAAATTAATAGAGGAGAAAACATGGGTAGTGGCTCAAGTCTCTAAAAGGAAAAGTTAAGAAACTGGAAGTAGAAGCTGTAACTTTCTTAAGGCTTAGAACCAGAAAGTGGTAGAGCATCATTTCTACCATATTCAAAGCAGTATCACATCCTGATTAAAGGACAGAGACTATTCATCCCACCTCTTCGTTGGGGTAATGTTAAAAAATGTAGCCATCTTTAATGTCCCAAGTATGAACTGTTCCTGTCTAAATAACCCAACATTCATTACATAGATAATACTCAGCATTTGCAAAAATCAAACAAAATTTGGAGCATCAGTAATTAAGAAAACCAGACCTAGCCAAGGAGGTGAATATTAGGTAATGGTAGGTTGTGATGCCCAGCTTTTTCACAAATTCTCCACCTGTATTCCCACCCCTATGTGAGAAAGTATTGAATAATTTAAGGTACCATTAATAGGTCATTTTTGGTATTGGTAAGCCAAGAGGAATCTAGGAAGATCATGTTAAACCATGAAAAACTGGAATAGATTTTGTAGCAGTGGGTCGTTAGACAATCTTAAATAGCATGTCTCTATGATGGGTACCTTTTCAATTCCCCTTGTCCATATCTCCGTATGCCACATAGAAAGAACCTTCCAGAACTGATAGACGTCTCTCTGGAAGGCATCTGTGATGGCAACAGTCTGACCCACAGTTTTGGGAACTTTTTTTCTTTAAATATATATCATTAGATGAGCTCTCAAAAATAACCAACAATTGAAGAAAAGTAAGTCACTAACTCTGGATCTAGAAGAGGGACTCACTTCTTGCACTTTGCATATATAAGTAAATATCACACCCACAGTGAGAGAAGGGGACAGATTTCTCCTCCTCTGAGCTGTCCAGTATTCCCCACACCCCAAAAACATTTGTCTGAATGGCTGTATCTGAAGGGACCTGAGGGAAAAGTTATCCAATCTATCTGATTATGCCTACTGACTGTTCTTTGGGCATCTCTGTTTTCTGAAAATTATGTTGCTGCTTTTTACCTTCAACAAACTTTCTCATGTAAGATAAGCAAAACCCAGGAAACTTTGTTGTTATTTTATCTACCTACTCTTTGCCTTTCCCCTTATTTTCATTCCTACTAGATGTTTCGCCACAATTCATCTGAGCAAGCTACTATATTTCATTCATGGGAATTCTTTCCTTAAATTAATTTTTATTGGTGTACAGTTGCTTTACAATGTTATGCATTTCTACTGTACAGCAAAGTGAATCACCTATACATACTTCGGATTTCCTTTCCATTTAGGTCACCCCATAGCACTATGTAAAGTTCCCTGAGCCATACAGTAGCTTCTTATTAGTTAGGTATATTATACATAGTATCAATAGTGTGTATGTGTCAATCTGAATCTCCCAATTCATCATTCATGAGACTTCACTATGTAATCATAGCTCTTGTGTCAAAGGATGCCTCAGCAATTCAACACAATGTTGGCTTATTTCTTACTCACAATATCTATCCCAATCTGTTACTTAGCGATCCAAGGTAACAGAAGCTCCACAAATATATACCTCCAGAAACATGTATATCACTTGATTGCTACAATAGAAACGGTACTTCTGGAGACAGCACACTTCCCTCCTATGATCGGGGCCAAATGTGATATATTTCACTTAAGTTCACAGTCCATAATCTAGACCTGGTTGCACATCCCTTCATTTTGCAGTGATTGGAAGTGTAGTTTCCTTGAGCCAAGAAAAGGAAAGCTGAATACAAGATCATGGCATCTGGTCCCATCATTTCATGACAAATAGATGAATAAACAGTCTCAAACTTTATTTTGGGGGGCTCCAAAATCACTGTAGATGGTGATTGCAGCCATGAAATTAAAAGACACTTACTCCTTGGAAGGAAGGTTATGACCAACCTAGATAGCATATTGAAAAGCAGAGACATTACTTTGTCAACAAAGGTCTGTCTAGTCAAGGCTATAGTTTTTCCAGTAGACATGTATGGATGTGAGAGTTAGACTATAAAGAAAGCTGAGCATGAAAGAATTGATGCTTTTGACCTGTGGTGTTGGAGAAGACTCTTGAGAGTCCCTTGGACTGCAGAGAGATCCAACCAGTCTATCCTAAAAGAGATCAGTCCTGGGTGTTCATTGGTAGGACTGATGTTGAAGCTGAAACTCTAAAACTTTGGCCACCTGATGTGAAGAGCTGACTCATTTGAAAAGACCCTGATGCTGGGGAAGATTGAGGGAATGAGGACAACAGAGGTTGGATGGCATCACTGACTCAGTGGACATGGATTTGGGTGGACTCTGGGAGTTGGTGATGGACAGGGAGGCCTGGTGTGCTGCGGTTCATGGGGTCCCAAAGAGTCAGATGCGACTGAACTGAACTGAATTAGGAATTTTTAAGTTTATTTTCGTCTGCTTGATGTCAAGTTGCAAATGTTCTGCTAAACTCATCGATAATCATTCAATATTAGTGTTTCACTTCTTTGCTTTGACTATTATGGCCATTACTCTAAGCTTTCAGACTGAACTTTGCTTTGAACAGATGATTATTCTAATGACTTACTAGACTTATTAACTTAAATACCTTGTATTTAAGCTCAGAATATCCAACTTAAAGTTCTTGGCATGTACAGATAAAATGAAAGTGGAACAGACATAGGAAATAGTAACATTTGCACACACATCAAACACACACACAGCACATTTACACATTATACACACACACATTCTTGTAAAGAAGAAGAAAACTATTAATATAAATATAGTTGAGTCTGAAAGCAAAAAAAAAAGAAAATCTATTTTAGGAACAGATGGAGAAGCTCCTTCTCCTATGTAATCAGAAGTTGAATCTGTATTACTCAAAAGTTTGTCAGAATGAGAAATATATTTCAAAGACCAGAGTCCTAATGTAATGTTTAGAGTAGTGGAAAAAAACTAACTCACCAATTAAAAGCAAGAAACTCACTAAATCCATCACATCTCTCTCTGAATATCTCCAAGCATTGGTTGGCTTAGTATATTGGTAGAATGGGGAGCATCTCAGGGTGTTGGAGAACACAGTTTACAGTGCAAATTCAGAAATGTGAGTCAATATCAGATTCAAAGAGATTAAAGAAAGATAAAATAAGTAAGCATTATTACAGAAAAGAAAATATATAAAAATAAAATATGTTACACAGTGAAAAAGACAGAATTGAAGAATTACAATATAGTAATTAAGCATGAAAAAAATACAGAAATATGAAGAGATTAAAAAATAGATGAGAAGATACTCCAGAAGATAGATTTATTTTTAACAGAATTTTCAAAGGAAATAGTAGAGAAAAGGAAGGCAAGTTAATATTTGAAGAAATAACAGAATTTTCCAGAATGGAAAATATATAATTCTCAGGTAAAAGAAAATAAAGCGCTGCTGTTCAAAATTGGTTTTAAAAAATTCAACTTAGATGAAAAGTTCGAAATTGTTAAAAAAAAAAAAGAAAGATTTTTTTCAATATGAAAAAATAAACAAGAACATTTCAATTTCAATGTCATTATTGGTCAAATTCTTTACAGTATTATTCAATATTATATAAAAATAATAATTAGATTCAGTTAGTCCTTCAGGGAAGCCACCCTATACATAATTAAGCTCTCTGCCTCTTGTGTCAGCAGAATAGATTAACATCGCCACTCTACCATTTACCAACTGGGTAGCCATGAGAAGATCATTTAAACTCTCACAGCTTCAGTTGCATCAACTGTAAAATGACGATGTTCGTAACACCTACATAATAATGCTGTTATGCCGATAAAATTATATGACATATATGGCACAGTAACATGAGCAATAAGAGTTCATAAGGAGTATGAACAACTCATTTTAAAATATATTTAATTTTAACTATGAAAAATACAGTGTTTCCTTCATTAACTTTAAGCAACTCATAAATTATAATGTATAATACTTATATTTTTAAAGAAGTTTTGCTTTTTTATGATTATGGTAGCCATATAATGTATCACCCATAGTAAGTATATAAGTTTATTATATGTAGGACCTTGTGAGAGTAAGGGAGGGGTTTATTAATGATTATATAGTACTACTGACCTTCCGAGGTGGCGCTAGTGTAAAGAACCCACCTGCCAATGCAGAAGACATAACAGATGTGGGTTTGATCCCTGGGTTGGGAAGATCCCCTGGTGGAGGACATGGCAACTCACTCCAGTATTCTTGCCTGAAGAATCCCATGGACATAGGAGGCTGGTGGCCTATGGCCCATAGGGTTGCAAAGAGTCTGACACGACTGAAGAGACTTAGCACACATGCATACAATACTATTATGGTAAAATCCTGCACTTTTTAAAGCAAAGCAAGTTTATGATGTCTCTACAAGGGCTTCCCTTGTGGCTTAGCTGGTCAAGAATCCGCCTGCAGTGCGGGAGACCTGGGTTTGATCCCTGGGCTGAGAAGATCCCCTGGAGAAGGAAAAGGCTTCTCACTCCAGTGTTCTGGCCTAGACAATTCCATGGACTGTATATATATTCCATGGGGTTGCAAAGAGTCTGACATGACTGAGCAACTTTAATTACATATAATAAAATTGATTTGCAATCATTATTTTTGCACAACTAAATTCAATACTGTAATCATATAGAACCTCTTCATGGACCATACCATCTTAAAGAAAACCAATACTGAATATTCACTGGAAGGACTGACACTGATGCTGAAGTTCCAATACTTTGGCCACCTGATGTGAAGACTGACTCACTGGAAAAGACTCTGATTCTGTGAAAGATTGAAAGCAAAAGGAGAAGGGGGCAGCAAAGGATGAGATGTTTAGACAGCATTACTGACTCAGTGGACATGTATTTGAGCAAACTCCAGGAGATAGCAAAGGACACTGAAGCCTGGCATCCTCCAATCCACACAGTCCCAAAGAGTCAGACACAGCTTAGCAACTGAACAACAACAGGAATTATATAGAAACTGATACTCCTGAAATAGCCAATGGTACTATATCTAAATCTGCTACTAAACTGAAATCAATGAAGAGGTAACTATGTATGTCTATGCTACTGCTGCTGCTGCTGCTGCTAAGTCACTTCAGTTGTGTCTAACTCTGTGTGGCCCCACAGATGGCAGCCCACCAGGCTCCCCCGTCCCTGGGATTCTCCAGGAAAGAACACTGGAGTGGGTTGCCATTTCCTTCTCCAACGCATGAAAGTGAAAAGTGAAGTGAAGTCGCTCAGTCGTGTCCAGCTCTTCGCCACCCCATGGACTGCATCCTACCAGGCTCCTCCATCCATGTGATTTTCCAGGCAAGAGTACTGGCATGGGTTGCCATTGCCTTCTCTGATATATATGTGTTATATATATATAACACATATATATATACATTCAAAGAATATCATGCTCTATCCACACAATTTCAGTCCTGCTAAAATTATACGATTCTATAACTCAGTGAGAACACCTTTCACAAATTCATGTTATATTCTTGGTATTATAAGAACCATTCTATTATCTCAAACTCATTCCTTGTTTAGTGCTAATTTGGAAGCAATATCAGATGTAACTATGGGTGAATTGAAATATTCTTGAAAAAAATAATTATCATCCAATTGAAATGGAACCACTTAAAATCTCTTTCAATAGAACTAATCATTAAGAATATTCTTTCTTATGTTCTTCCAACTCTTCAAACTTGAAATGCTAAATAAAATTGATCTTTCAAGCTGACAGATTCTTAAGTAAATTCTGGACAGTAAATTAACTTTTGGATAGATTCTACTCAGAATATAGATACGTCATTTGTTTCTGAATAAAAAGTCTAAGTGAAATAAAATATCTTGCTCCTTAAACAATGCAAATGAAGATTTGTGAATCTTGGCAGGCATAAATCAATGAAGACAAGTTAACTTGATTAGCTATTCTAAAATATAAGTTTGGTCCTAGGTAATGCTTCACTATTTCAATGATCAAGTTAATTAGAGTAACATAACATGCCATCCCTTTTTCCTTTCTTTGTAGTTAGCAAAGCTAATATCATAAAGCTAAAATAATCATAAAAATAGAAAAAGGAAATTTATTCAACATATATATATATATTTACAATCTTGTAAAAACTAAACCACAGTATGATATATGCCTTTCTTCCACATTGAAACAATGAGTTTCTAACAAATATGTGATTAAGAGATTTACCTGTCTATAAAGGAATGACTCAAAATAAACTCACTGTAGTGTATATATTTTAAAATATATATTGAAAAGGCAATTATGTTTTCTCTGGCTATTGGAAAGCAGTAAATAATAAAATATACTAAATAGATATTAATCTCCAAGCATGTTAAACATAATAATTTACTATGTGAACTGAGAATGAAAGAAGTGGAAGAAGGAGAGCAGATAGTGTTAAGCCTCTTTAGTGGAGAGGCTATCAGTGTGAAAGAACCTGTACCTGAAAATAAAATCCCTTTAAGTCCATTTAATGCTTGTGGAATACACTGAAGATGGTCAAGTAGCCCTTTATGGAGTCTTCAAACAATACTGAGCCATAATGATAACTTAAGATGAAAAATAACCTTTATTTTGCAAAGATTTTATTACTCATCTGACAGTCTTGGTGTTCTTCATAAGGGAATGTTCTGTCTTGTCATTCACTGTTAGAGTAACAAAATGAACATGTCAGCCATAGCTAGGGTCCCATTTGAAATCATCACATCTAATGACAGAATTAAAAAATTGAGGGGGTAGACAGAAAAAACAAAAATTTCAGAAGGAAAATCTTGATGTATCAAGGACTGGGCACATGCTATTGAAATTAATTTTCTGTTCTTTCTGAACACAGGTAATATATGCTACTTTATTTTGAAATTAAATGTGTTTAAGGCTAAGTTCAAGTCAAAGGGGTGTGAGAGGAAGAGGTATTTAGATGAGACCATGTCAATCTCTCACACACAATCACACCCTGTTTACATTTCCAACGGCTTTGTACAAATGTGCTGTGCTGTGCTAATTCACTTCAGTCGTGTCCCACTCTGCCCCATGGGATCCTCAGCACACCAGTCTCCTCTGTCCATTGGATTCTCCAGGCAGGAATACATGAGTGGCTTGCTGTGCTCCCTTCCAGGGGATCTTCCCAACTCAGAGATCGAACCTGAGTCTCTTATGCCACCTGCATTGGCCGGCAGGTTCTTTACCACTAGCACAAGAGCAGAGTAATATTGGATTTATGTGATGAAAATGATAGAGCCATAAGATGAGAATGGCTGAGTCCCTGTTTCATGACTTAGAAGAAAGCTAAAAAGAACTTTCATTAGTACCCCAATGTTCATCGCTGCATTGTTTACAATACCCAAGACATGGAAGCAACCTAGATGCCCATCAACTGACGAATGGATAAGAAAGCTGTGGTACATATACACAATGGAATATTACTCAGCATTAAACAAAAATTCATTTGAAGCAATTCTACTCAGATGGACGAAACTGGAGCCCATTATCCAGAGTAAAGTGAGCCAGAAGCAAAAACAACAATACAGTATATTAACGCATATGTATGGAATTTAGAAAGATGGTAACAAGAACCCAACATGCGAGACAGCAAAAGGAACGCAGATGTATAGAATAGACTCGTGGACTTTGTGGATGAGGGTAAGGGTGGGATGATATGGGAGAAGGGCATTGAAGCATGTTAATTGTCATGTGTCTAATCAATCGCCAGCCCAGGATTGATGCTCGGGGCTGGTACAGCGAGATTTCCTCGGGGGGAGGGAGGAGGGAGGGGGGTTCCGGAGGGGAAGCATATGTAAACCCATGGTGATATCATGACAATGTATGGCAAAAACAATAAAAAAAAAAACTTTCATTAGGGGCTTCATAAGAATGACTACTTGTATTTAAGCTACTGTGTATACTCAAGTGTGTTTCCTGGTGTAGCAATGATCACCTGCCTAACACAAAAGTTTTTTGTGGAAGTGGGTGGTTTATTTTATTTTACTTAGTCCTCCTTTTCTTTGAAAATAAGCTATTAGATTTGACCATCAGATAATCACAGGTATATTTCAAAAAAGCAGTTTAAAAACAAAAATCTATAGTCTAGAGATATAGTTAAGAATTGAACTAGACAGAAAGGGAAGATTAATGAAACACTATGCTTTATCTTTATTTTTAGAAAGAGGGTGGCTTGAAAGTATTGACAGATCATGGAAACAAACCAATATGGAGGAAAAGTAGTAGTATATGAGAAGAAAGGATAAAATTGATGAAACAATGAGTTGGATGACACAGACTGAGATTTGAGATCACTTCAGTTGAGTCACTCTGTCATGTCCAACTCTTTGAGACCCATAGACTGCAAGATGCCAGCCCTCTCTAACAACAGCTCCTGGAGTATACCCAAACTCATGTCCATTGAGTCGGTGATGCCATCCAACCATCTCATTCTCAGTTGTCCCCTTCTCTGCCCGCCTTCAATCTTTCCCAGCATTGATCTTTTTAAATAGTTCAGCTCTTCACATCAGGTGGCCAAGGTATTGGAGTTTCAGCTTCAAAATCACTCCTTCCAATGAACACTCAGGACTGACTGCCTTTAGAATGGACTGGTTGGATCTCCTTTCAGTCCAAGGGACTCTCAAGAGTCTTCTCCAATACCACAGTTCAAAAGCATCAATTCTTTGGTGCTCAGCTTTATTTATAGTCTAACTCTCACATCCATACATGACTACTGGAAAAACTATACCCTTGACTACATGGACCTTTGTTGGCAAAGGAATGTCTCTGCTTTTTAATATGCTGTCAAGGTTGGTCATAACTCTCCTTTCAAGGAGTAAGCACTTTTTAATTTCATGGTTGCAGTCAACATCCGCAGTGATTTTAGAGCCCCAAAAATAAATTCAGCCACTATTTCCACTGTTTCCCTATCTATTTGCAATGAAGTGATGGGAATTGATGCCATAATCTTACTTTTCTGAATGTTGACCTTTAAGTCAACTTTTTCACTCTCCTCTTTCACTTTCATCACAAGGCTCTTTAGTTCTTCTTCACTTATTGCCATAAGGCTGGTGTCATTTGTCTGTCTGAGGTTATTGATATTTCTCCTGGCACTCTTGATTCCAGCTTGTGCTTCATCCAGCCCAGTGTTTCTCATGATGTACTCTGCATACAAGTTAAATAAGCAGGGTTACAATACATGCAGGCTTGATGTACTCATTTTCCTATTTGCAACCAGTCTGTTGTTCCATGTCCATTTCTAACTTGCTTCCTGACCTGCATACAGATTACTTAAGAGGCAGGTCAGGCGGTCTGATATTCACATTTCTTGAAGAATTCTCCACAGTTTACTGTGATCCACACAGTCAAAGGCTTTGGCATAGCCAATAAAGCAGAAATAGATGTTTTTCTGGAACTCTCTTGTTTTTTTGATGATCCAGCAGATGTTGGGATTTGATCTCTGGTTCCTCTGCTTTTTCTAAAATCAGCATGAATGTCTGGAAGTTCACGGGTCACATATTGCTGAAGCCTGGCTTGGAGAATTTTGAGCATTACTTTACTAGCATGTGAGATGACAACTGTGCAGTAGTTTGAGCAATCTTTGGCATTGCGTTTCTTAGGGACTGGAATGAAAACTGACCTTTTTTAGTCCTGCTGAGTTTGCAAATTTGCTGGCATATTGAGTGCAGCACTTTCACAGCATCATCTTTTAGCAGTTGAAATAACTCAACTGGAGTTCCATCACCTCCACTAGCTTTGTTTGTAGCGATGCTTCCTCAAGCCCACTCTACTTCACCTTCCAGGATGTCTGGCCCTAGGTGAGTGATCATATCATTGTGATTAATCTGTGTCATGAACATCTTTTTTGTACAGTTCTTCTGTGTATTCTTGCCACCTCTTCTTAATATCTTCTGCTTCTGTTAGGTCCCTACCATTTCTATCCTTTATTTTGCCCATCTTTGCATGAAATGTTCCCTTGGTATCTCTAATTTTCTTGAAAAGGTCTCTAGTCTTTCCCATTATATTGTTCTCGTCTATTTCTTTGCACTGATCACTGAGGAAGGCTTTCTTATCTCTCCTTGCTATTCTCTGGAACTCTGCATTCAAATGGGTATATATTTCCTTTTCTCCTTTGTTTTTTGCTTCTCTTTTTTCACAGCTATTTGGAAGGCCTGCTCAGACAGCCATTTTGCCTTTTTGCATTTCTTTTTCTTGGGGATGGTCTTGATCCTGTCTCCTGTACAATGTCAGGAACCTCTGTCCATAGTTCATCAGGCACTCTGTCTATCAGATCTAGTCCCTTAAATCTATTTCTCACTTCTACTGTATAATTGTAAGGAATTTGAGATAGTGGCAGAAATATCTGATGTGAAAAAAAGACAAAGAAAATAGGAAGTGAAGATGAGAAGAAATATCCACACACACACACACATTAAAAGGGGGAAGGCAGAGGATGTGATGGTTAGATAGCATTGTCAGTGATTCACTGAATATGAATTTGAGCAAACTCTGAGGGATGGTGGAAGACAGGGGAGCCTGGCATTTTGCAGTCCATGTGGTCAGAGTTGGACATATTAGAGTCTGAACAACAAAAAATAAACATATATACACATACATATAATGTAAGAAGTAAAGATAAGCCTGAGAGCTAGATTCTTAGAGATACATGAGGTTTGAGGAATAAGAGAGTATGAAATGAGCAGAATAGGAAAAGCTCAACATATTTCATGGCCTAAACAACACTGCAAGCATAACTTCCCTATGGATATTTTCAAGTAAAAGAGAAATGTAGCTAATAATTTATTATGGTTTTGTTTTTAAAAGAAATTTTTATGCTGAAGTACATTATTAGACTTCCCTGGTAGTTCAGCTGGTAAAGAATCTGCATGCAATGCAGGAGACTCTGGTTCAACCCCTAGACTGGGAAGATCCCCTGGAGAAGGGATAGGATACCCACTCAGTATTCATGGGTTTCCCTGGTGGCTCAGAAAGTAAAGACTCCAACTGCACAGTGGGAGACCTTGGTTCGATCCCTGGGTTGGATCTTTGAGGAGGGCATGGCATCCCACTCTGGTATTCTTGCCTGGAGAATCCTCTGGATAGAGGAGCCCAGTGGGCTACAGTTCAAGGAATGGTAGAGTCAGATAAGACTAAGCACAGTACAGCACAGGGTACATTATTAGCCTTCTGCCAAATATCATATAAATGTATCATCAGAGGAGCAAAAATGGCAGATTACATTAGTATAGATTTTACATCAAATATATTTGATTGTATTCTAATTCTTTGAAAATCCATAATGTATTTATGAATTATACTATAACTCAGTTAACCAATTTAATTCCAATTTGCCATTCCATGGGAAAAAGAGTTTACTGTGTATTAAAATGAATAACTAATCTGATTCAATGGTCTATGAAAATGTCAATTATTTTCAAAACAAGCATGAGGAATCTAAAATTGCCTCCAGGATTTTATAATTGCAGGCATATTCTGGGGAATGTACTTATAAAATCCTACTTTTAAAATTCCTCATGTTTTTAAGATGCAGATTGATTCACCTAGAATTAAAATGAGTAAGTAGCTTTAAAGAATTGGATCAAATATCTTAGTGCTTGCAATATACTCTAAAGGCAAATATTTTCATCATAATACTCATAACAGAATATTGTTATTTCCCATCTATCATTTCTTTCTTACACTGTTTTGGAAATAGGATTTGTCTTATACATACCTCTATCATCATGGTATCATTTTGAGAATAATTATATATATATATACAGTGCATATACCCTTTTAAAAATATTTTTCAGTTATTCAATAAATATTTTCCAAAATGTTTTACTGCATTTCTAAATCTCTCAAAATAATCTAGAAAACAACTTCCTGATTATAGTGTACAACATGTGTATAGAACACCATATAGAATTTGTCCAATAGATTATTTTTTATTACCCATTTTTTAAATCTAAAACTAAGAAATTGATTCCTTTCCATTTGGTTTTGTCTAACTTTCAGAGAAAGTGCAAATTTTCCTTGGTTAACCCTGAGACATGTAACAACTTATTATCATAAAAATGAAGTCATAAAGTTTTCCATTAAAATCCTAATTTTGTAAAAATGAGTGATTATTCATGTATCAGTAGATATTGGGATATTTGTCTGGTTGTGACTACTTATTGGAAAATGTGTTAAAGGGGAACATATTTGGAGAGTATATATGAATCAAGCAGTATTATCTCAAAAATGGAATGCATTTCCCAAGAGAAATATGCCAGGAATATGCTTCCTCCAAACTGTTCTCTTTGATTATGTGGAGCAAAGTTTTCCTGACCAAAATATTGGCTTTCGTTAACCTAAGCAATCAGAATGCTCTGCTTTTCCCTCAGATAA
Organism: Antilocapra americana; assembly: GCA_007570785.1. Classification (NCBI taxonomy): domain Eukaryota; kingdom Metazoa; phylum Chordata; class Mammalia; order Artiodactyla; family Antilocapridae; genus Antilocapra; species Antilocapra americana. The sequence goes on along the minus strand of ML664163.1, from coordinate 12,771,108 downwards.
ATGGTACAGAGGCTTGAAAAGAAAATGTTGTTAAAAGGTGACTCAGGAAAATGCTTCAGCAGTTGTCCTAAGCAAACATTCTAAGCAAAGTTACATAACACTCGTTAATTGCAGTAAAATAATTGTCCTTTATTTTAAAACAATGAATATAATATTGGGGTATAACCAAAGATTTGAACAGATCAACCTTTTGAGCTATTTTAGCAGAGTAAAGGAAACTAGGAATTTTTAAATATGTAACACAGGACTCTGCCTCAATATGGTTACTATAGTCTCCTGCTTAGCATAGACAAAGCAGATGGGAATACTTTCTTACAGACTCTTATATCACTATGTGCACATTTTATTAATATATCCATGTTAAAATTATGTAACTATAACCTGGAAAGCAATATATATTAGCATAATATAGGCAAAATATTACATTATAAACAGTTATTAGGTACTAGAATCAGCATACATAGTTTCTGTTTTTTATAATAATGAAACATATCTTCATTGTCCATATTAGTAACCCGCAATACTCATACAAAATAAGATGCAAATGAACATTTAATTTTACACAATATGACAATTACAGTTGTTACAGTTATAACAACAATGTTTATATATTAGCCAGTTTACATATTCTAGTTTCCTCTGATGGAAATTAAATATGGGTCATTTACAATGATGTGCAAATGTATTTATTTGAATGACTAGAACTCTTATTAAGGTATGGACTTCCTCCTTTACTATAACCTAATTTCCTATAACAGTAATTCGTTTTCTTACAGGAGCTAAGCAGATGGCTATAAAATATATGTATCTGTGTATATTAAAATATTTTATTGCACCAAAGTCCTCTATACTTATTTTTACTTAATTCTTTTCAGGCAGAATTTTTTATGTATTTTAAAACTTCTAACATATTTCAAATGCATTTTTTTAAACATTATGTTTGGTACAGTCAGTAACTGAACCGACTGTTTCTTCTTTTCATTTATTTAGGGTCTACTCCTTAAAGAGAAGAGAAACAAAAAGACGTTTGTCTGGATAATTTAGCCCCAGAAGAATTTAACAGTAATATTCAATAATATGTCCTATGTTTTTTCTATTATGTTTGTCTCTACAATGCTCTTAGCATGCAGCACAACCCTGTGGATACAGCAATATCCAATTTTAATACAACTCTGTTCAACTAGGATGCGCAGACAACCTCAAACACACCAACCAATGACTTATAATTAAAGTAAACCAGCTATAACTCCAAGACTTCTGATTGGCTGTCACAATTGACTGCACATCACCCTGTAGATTTGGTTCCAGCTATAACTGAGCAACTGAACTGAATAATCAATATTTATTTAACTTACTTAACTATATGCAGAGTTAATCATGAAAAACACCATGTTGCTGGTGCATTGAGATTTCCCGGGGGGAGGGAGGAGGGAGGGAAGAGGGAGGGGGGTTCTGGAGGGGAAGCATATGTAAATCCATGGTGATATCATGTCATTGCATGGAAAAACTAATAAAAAAAATGTAAAAAAAAAAAAACCACCATGTTGAATAAAGCACAAGCTGGAACCAAGAATGCCCCAGGAGAAATATCAATAACCTCAGATATGCAGATGACACCACCTTTATGGCAGAAAGCGAAGAGGTACTAAAGAGCCTCTTGTTGAAGGTGAATGAAGAGAGTGAAAAAGCTGGCTTAAAACTCAACATTCAAAAAATTAAGATCATGTCATCCTTTCCCATCATTTCACGACAAATAGGGAAAAAATGCAAACAGTGACAGCATTTATTTCCCTGTGCTCCAAAATCACTGTGAACCATGACTGTAGCCATGAAATTAAAAGATGCTTGCTCCTTGGAAGAAAAGCTATGACAAACCTACACAGCATATTAAAAAGCAGAGACATCACTTTGCCAACAAAGGTCCATATAGTCAAAGCTATGGTTTTTCCAGTACTCATGTATGGATGTGAAAATTGAACCTTAAAGAAGGTTGAGCACAAGCAATTGATGCATTCAAACCATGGTGCTGGAGAAGACTCTTGAGTATTCTCTGGACAGCAAAGAGATAAAACTTGTCAATCTTAAAGGAATTCAATCCTGAATATTCATTGGAATGACATGCTGAAGCTGAAGCTCCAGTACTTTGACCACCTGATGCAAAAGACCGACTTATTGGAAAAGACTCTGATGTTGGGAAAGATTTAGGGCAGGTGGAGAAGGGGATGACAGAGGATGAGATGATTGGATGGTATCACCAATTCAATGGACATGAGTTTGAGCAAACTCCTGGAGATAGGGAAGGACAGGGAAGCCTGGCATCATAGTCCATGGAGTCACAAAGAGTTGGACATGACTGAGCAACCGATAATAACAATAACCAATATGTTCTTCATTTACTGAGCTCTAATCCTTAGTTCAAGGTCTCAGTTGCAGCCTTCCATACTCACTCTATCACATCACTCCTTCTTATGAATTACAGTTTTTTACTGTTTCCTTCACCCTGTCAGAAATCTGGTTATTTTGCTTTGTAGTTCAATAACTCTACAGAGATTGGGCTAATGTACCCCAATTACTTCTCATCACTTTTTGTCTCTCAGTGCCTCAGTTTTATCTTGAAAACCCCACTTTTGCCTCTGGATCTATTCTTAATAAATGGATCCACCAGAAATCACTTTCTGTCTACATGTTCCCATTGATAATTAATTACACTTGCTTCTTCTATGCCCTGGTTGTATATCCCAATTCCAGGTATGGCTTTTCTCTGAGCCCTACACTGTATGCTCTGTCTCCTCATGTCTGTCTTAGTGGTGCTGGCTTTCTTCCTCTTCATTATCTAGTATTGCTCATGACTCACCATAACTCTGTGACTTTCTTTCACTTTAACATCAAGAGACACTCTAATATGTGATTTATATTTGCATTTTGGTTTGCATGGATAGTACAATTCAGTCTTTTCTTAATATTTTTAATTATTTTCCTTAAGAATATATATTTGAATAAGCTATCTAACCTAGAAATGTAATATAATCCAAACTCAAACTGAGAGTTGGACTATAAAGAAAGGTGAGTGTCGAAGAATTGATGCTTTTGAACTATGGTGTTGGAGAAAACTTGAGAGTCCCTTGGACTGCAAGGAGATCCAACCAGTCCATCCTAAAGGAAATCAGTCCTGAATATTTATTGGAAGGACTGATGCTGAAGCTGAAGCTCCAATACTTTGGCTACCTGATGCAAAGAACTGACTCTTTGGAAAAGACTCTAATGCTGGGAAAGATTGAAGGCAGAAGGAGAAGGGGCAGCAGAGGATGAAGTGGCTGGATGGCATCATCAATTCGATGGATGTGAGTTTGAGTAAGCTCCAGGAGTTGGTGATGGATTGGGAAGCCTGCAGTGCTGCAGTCCGTGAGGTCACAAAGAGTCAAACACAACTCAGCAACTGAACTGAATTGAAAAGGTTAATACTGTCTTTAACACAGCTAGATTCACAGACATACAACGTGGGCAGTTGTACAGAGACCTATGATGAGAAGGATTCCATGCTTGGTTTAATGCTCTGCAGTAACCATCTTGAAATTCTTAGTGCTTATATCTTTGAACTTGTGCTTTGAAGTGAATTTCAATAGAACACAGAGCATGTGCACTAATGAAGACATTACCTGCAGTTATGTATGTCCACTGTTCTGTTGCCCTATTCCCATAGAGAGAATTTGCCTCAAATAGAGAAAAGCAATGGCACATTAAGGAACATGAATGACACGTTCCTTCTACATACTCTCTAACGTTCTTATATTGTTTCTCCATATTAGCCAATCACCTATGCTGAACATGATCACACAGAAGGAAGGGGAAAGATAGGGCAACCCCACACTTCCTGCTACTTTCAGTCCTGCCTCATTTGTGGCTCTCCTGGTGGCTCAGATAGTAAAGAACCTGCCCGCAATGCAGGAAACCCAGGTTCAGTTCCTGGGTCACGAAGATCTCCTAGAAAATGGAATGGCTACCCACTCCAGTATTCTTGGACATGGAGAATCACATGGACAGAGGAGACTGGCAGACTATAGTCCCTGGGGTCACAAACAGTCAGACACAACTAAATGACTTACACTTCCTCACTTACCAATAAGCTGAAAGTAGAGATTTTTAGTAAAATACACATATACCAAAGAGTGAAATGAAAATAGTTCAGTTAGTTTTGTGCAAAATTTCCACTATTCTGATAAGAAAAAAATACATAGTCATGTGCAAGGTATGAAATACAAATTGTATAATTTCAGTAATTCTGCATATGATTCCAGTATTCTAATATGGCAGGCTTCCCAAGTGATGTGGTAAAGAATTCACCTGCCAACGCAGGAGACATGAAGATACAGGTTCAATCCTTGGGTCAGGAAGATCCCCTGGAGTAGGAAATGGCAACCCACTCAAGTATTCTTGCCTGGAAAATTCCATGGACAAAGGAGTCTGGTGGGCTACAATCCATGGGGTTGCAACAAGTCAGACATGACTGAGCACACACTTGTTTTGTTGTTTAAATGGAATTTAAACATGGAATTATAAGCAGTCCAACTACTTGGCATATACCCTGAGAAAACCATAATTCAAAAAGACACATGTACCCCAATGCTCATTGCAGTACTATTTAAAATAGCTAGAACATGGAAGTAGCCTAAATGTCCATCAAAAGATGAATGGAAAAAGAAGACGTGGTACACATACACAACAGAATATTACTCAGTCATAAAAAGGAGCAAAACTAGGTTATTTATGTACTGGTGTGGATGAACATAGAGTCTGTCATACAGAGTAAAGTCAAAAAGCGAAAAGCAAATATCATTTATTAATGCCTATATATGGAATCTAGAAAAATGGTACTGATAAACCTATATGCAGGGCATGAAATAGAGACACAGAGCCTGGCAGGCTACAGTCCATAAGGTTGTAAAGAGTTGGATATGACTGAGCGACTCAAGAATAGAGACACAAATGTAGAGAGTGGACTCATGGACACAACAGGGGAAAGAGAGAGTGGGGCGGATTGAGAGAGTAACATTGACATATATACACTGCCATGTGTGAAATAGATAGCTAGTGGAAAGCTGTTATACAGTACAGAGAGCTCAGTTTGGTGCTCTGTGATGGTCAAGATGCAGGGGAAGGGGAGAGTTGAGAGGGAAGCTCAAGAAGTGGGGACATATATATACTTCTAGCTGATCCACATTGTTGTACAACAGAAACCAACACAACATTGTAAAGCAATTATCCTGCAATTAAAACAATACATTAAAATAAATAAATAAATAAAAATGGAATTACAGGGGAATGCCGATGGTTCAGTGGTTAAATTTCTGAGCTTTCACTGCATGGAACATAGATTCAATTTCTGATCAGGGAATGAAGATCCCACATGCTATGCTGCATGGTCAAACATAAATTACTTAATTAAACATCATTAAAAACAGAATTATATAGTATAAAGATTAAAGGTAAAATCCATTCTAATAGCTGACTTTTTTTTTTTACTTAAAAATTAATAAAAGCACCAATACAGGTCAAGAGAGTGACTACAAAAAAATGTAAAAGTTCCATATTTTAGTACCTTTAATGGCAAGTTTTCCCTGCCTTTTTAATCAATGACTCTGTGCTTTCATTTTGCACTAGATCTGATTGTATTGCTGGCCCTGATCCCTAGTAACATATTTGAATGAATTACTCTGTCTGTAGCTGATCATCTTCTTGTCCTTTTATTGGTCACAATGTATTGATTACAAAAATATGTTTACTTCTGGGGATGTTCACAGTTGACAAAAAATATAGTTGTTGGTTTCTATAATCTCTTTTATATTTATCTCTTTTCCCCACCCCAGTAGAGTACTATATAAAATTTAGCCATGTTTCTCCTTGATCAACGAGGTGTCTTCCTTTCTTAATATTTTCTGTAGACTATCTGTCCCCACCAGGGATTTAAGCACACTGAAGTTTCTATTCTGCTATTTTTCTTCATTTAGTATCTCATTCTTAGAGACTACAAGAGGATAAATAGATTGTTTACCCATGGGTAGTATCATTGTTGTTAGATACACAACATACTAATTCTCACTTCCCTTTCAATATTCAGTGGGATAGAGTAAAAAATACCATAATATGCATTTTTCTGCTTTTTCTACTTAAGTGTTTATTGTTGTCTTTTCTCTAGCTATATGTACAGTATGACAGATACCTCTAGGTTTAGAGTAAAAATTAGGTTCTAGAATGGCCTATTTATCTGGTAGTCTCTACTTTGCTTTTCTGATCCCAGAAAGGCCCACACAGTGTAAGTCTCATCCTTGGAATACAACTTTTAAACTAAAATTAATTTACTCCACTGTTCTCCATTTTAGTTTTGGCATTTGACATGACGACTGCTAGATCTTTTGAAAGATTTTTTGATATATCTGCTATCTTCAGATTATCTGTTCTTGCATTTATATTAGAATGACATTTGAAACATCTGTTTAAAACTAAGATTAACATGTTGTACATTATGGATACATAAAATAAATTCTGAAGAAAAGAAAGAAGTTTAAATGGAAAATAAAACTTTCTTGAAGCATTCTACAACATGGTTTATTATCAAAGGCAAAATTAGCATATGAAATTTGTATATTTTTCAATTATATTAAATTAAAATTTAATCTAACAAATGTACAATAAACTTATACTAATGCAAACTTTATTTATATTTAATTTAAAATATATCTTAAAATTTTAGTGACCTCTAGAGTATCCAGTAGATAATGCAGTTAAGCACTAAGAGGCAGAGAGGTAAATTTCCAAGTTTTTCAATTTAAAAGTAAAAAAGTTTACTACAGAGTAAAACAAAATAGTTTAACTGACATTTCCTCTGAATGTATGCACTACTTGTCAAATAATTTAACAATAAAATTTTCCATTCCAGCATAAAAAACAAATAGTGTGGCAGAATGTAAAGGCAGATTCAAGATAGGCAGCCTGGCTAGGCTGTAATCCAGGCTCCACCACTTTCAGAGCAGTTGGAATTAAGCAAAGTATTTAATACTTTGATCTCATGGGTATGTTAGAATAATTAAGTAAGTTAACATATGTCAAGTTCTTAGAACAACTATAGGTATATAACAATTGCTATGTGTGTTTGGGTATATAACATTTAAGATCGGCATGCTCTATGTTATTAATACTATTTATTTTGTCTACACTTACACTCATAAATAGATGGCTAGCAATAACTCCCCAAACTGGTGAGCCTATAAGAAAATGACATTGATTATATTGTTTCTGCTGTTAAAATTTTATATTTGTGAACTTACTACACTGAAAAAAATAATAGTTTTTCAGCTATTGTCTAAACAGAACAATTTAAATTACAACATATGTGAATTACCAGGCTTCCCCGGCCTGGTAGTTTAGACAGTAAAGAATCTGTCTTCCATGCAAGAGACTAAGGTTCTGTCCCTGGGTGGGGAAGATTCCCTGGAGGGGGAAATTGTAACCCACTCCAGTATTCTTGCCTGGAGAATTCCATGGACAGAGGCACCTGGTGAGTGACCTACAGTCCATGGGGTCGCAAAGAGTCAGACACGACTAAGCAACGATATCTATATGTGACCTATATATGCTTTGTTAGACCACAGAAAATTAAATTTAAGTTTAAATCAATTACTTAAATCTAGATAATTAGAGAATCAGAATACCAAATAGTCCTGTAGGGAAGTTGGCTAACCCATGAATTATATGCCTGACACATGTTACACACAGGACTAAAATATAAACTAGTCCAATTCTGACTTGCTGCTAAATTTTTGTCTAATTATGGTAATTTATAAGTAATTTGATATTTATCATGATTAAGCATTGATCCAGTTGATATAATAATTATACATTCATTTCAAGAGCAGAAAGCATCACCTTAAGATATTCATTTTATGGCTTTGAATACCTTAATTTTATCCACTGTCACATTAACAGGACTGAAATAAGTGATCTTTTGTCATTTTCGTATTAAAATCTGAAATTAAGAGGGGTTGAGAACACCAGGAAGCAAGCAAGTGTAGACGCAATCAAGCTCAATCTGGTCCTTGTTGGTCATTAAAGAAATCAAGGTAAGTCAGAGCCCTCTGCATCCAACACTGAAGCTACAGCTCTGTGTAGCAGCTGTTGAAGAGAAGCTCATCAATTCTAGCAAGTGAGATCAATGGAATATTCTGAAGCTGATTACCAAAGTCACATAAAATAATACACTAATTGATTGCTTTGGCTTGGTTTTGCTTTCATTTTTATACACAAGTTGACTATAAATCTACAGTCTAAGTGAATGGATCCATTTTAGAATGAATAACATAGTATATTACTAAGTAGTATTATTAAGATAAATTGAAAATATATAGCTTTAAATTTTAAGTAGAGAGATTTGATGGGGGAATTAAATGGAATGTCTTCTACTACTAAAGTCCTAGGGTGTAGGTTCTTACTGTGCATTTTGACCTCCAGCCACTGTGGACAATTTGTCAAACCTGACACACAATTTTATGCTTCTATTCTTTTATTAAAGTTGTTCCAGAAAATCTTCTGTTCAAAATCCAAATCAAGCTTAACTCAAATGTGGCCTCTTGTTTGAAGACATGACTGATCCATTCCCACGATGATTTTTTTTTACAGGGTATAACACCTTTTAAATGCTTTTCTATAAAATTTTATTTAAGAAGTTCATTTATATCACAGAGGTAAGAATCTATTCTTCAATCTTTAAAATTATAGAAGAAAATGTATCCTAAGCTTAGTCAAAATTTTTCAATAGAGTTTTTTTTAAATCAAAGTTCTAATACTTGTTGAAGTTAAGATTCCATTTTTATTTTTTCTTCATAAGTTATGAATTGTCCTCATTTTCAGTTCAGATCAGTTGCTCAGTCATGTCCAACTCTTTGTGACACCATGGACTGCAGCGCGCCAGGCTTCCCTGTCTATCACCAATTCCCGGAGCTTGCTCAAACTCATGTCCATTGAATTGGTGATGCCATCCAACCATCTCATCCTCTGTCGTCCCCTTCTCCTCCCGCCTTCAATATTTCCCAGCATCAGGGTCTTTTCCAATGAGTCCGCTCTTCGCACCAGGTGGCCAAAGTATTGAAGTTTCAGCTTCAGCATCAGTCCTTCCAATGAACATTTAGGACTGATCTCCTTTAGCATGAACTGGTTGGATCTCCTTGCAGTCCAAGGGACTCTCAAGAGTCTTCTCCAACACCACAGTTCAAAAGCATCAGTTCTTCAGGTCTCAGCTTTCTTTATGGTCCAACTCTCTTATATTCGTACATGACTACCGGGAAAACCATAGTTTTGACTAGATGGACACTTGTCAGCCAAGTAATGTCTCTGATTTTTAATATGCTGTCCAGGTTGGTCATAACTTTTCTTCCAAGGAACAAGTGCCTTTTAATTTCATGGCTACTGCCACTATCTGCAGTGATTTGGGATCCCAAGAAAATAAAGTCTGTCACTGTTTCCATTGTTTGTGCATCTATTTGCCATGAAGTGATGGGACCCGCTGATGTGATCTTGGTTTTCTGAGTGCTGAGTTAGTCCTAATTTTACTACCTAAATATTTCATTTTATCTTTCCATTTAAAAGCCATCTTGACCATATACTAATGTACATCTGCTTATGTGTTTTTGCATTTTCTGTAAATTTGTAATGCTTTATTTGTCCATCATTTTTGCTATTACATTATTTAGAGTACAATATTTTAAAAGAAAGTTTTGAGAGCTGGAAGGATAAACTCAAGTCCTTCTTTTTCACAGGCTTTTTTTCTTTCCCATAATTTGGGCTATACTTGCACAATGACTCTTCTATCTAAAAATCTAAGAAGTATTTAAGATTCCATTCAATTTCCAAAAAAAGAAACTGCTTTGATCAGGATGGTAAATACTCTATAGACAACATGTAATATGATTGATATCTTCAAAATAAAGAATTTTGTACATATTAAACTGGTTTATGTTTCTATTCATTTAAGACTAGTTTCATTCCATTCAATAGCATTTTGTCACTTTTCAAAAAAATGGGGGTGGCTTATTCATTTCTTATTACTAGACAGTCCATGATTTTTTCCTCAATTGTTTTGGAAGGTCATCTATTACATTTTTAATTGGATACTCTTTTTTGTATAGGGATATTATTGTTTTTCTTCTCTTGAACTTGCTTCTGGCCACTTTGCTGGATTATCTTAAACCATATATTTTTTTTTTGATTAGTTGATTTTACTGATTTCTACGGAAACAAGCACATCATCTGAAAATAATGGGAATTTGGCTCTCCCTTTCCAAAATTTATACTTCATATTTCTTTTCCTTAACATATCTACTAGGACTGCCACTATCATTCTGAGTATTAGTGAAACAAGTGGCATCTTTTTCTTATTTCTGACTTTAATTAGAATGATTCCACTACCTGATAAACATAATGTATAGTGTAAATTTCTCCTATAAAAATTCTCTCAAAACTACGAAAGTTTACTTGTAAACTTCATTTGTTTCCTTCTTCCCTTTTTTTTTTTCCATTCTGTGGGTGTGAAATAGTATGTCAGTGTGGTTTAATTTGCATTTTCTTGCTGATTAAAGAGGGCTTCCCTGATAGCTCAGTTACTAAAGAATCTACCTGCAGTGCAGGAAACCCAGGTTCAATTCCTGGGTCAGGAATATCCCCTGGAGAAGGAAGTGGCATCCCTCTCCAGTATTCTTGCCTGGAAAATCCCATGGACAGAGGAGCCTGGCAGGCTATACTGTTCATGGGGTCACAAGACTAATAGTATTGAACACATTTTCATGTTCAAATATTGGCCATTATTATATCCTCTTATTTGAGATATAATTTATATAACATTATATTCTTTTCAGGTCATTATGTAATGATACAATACATGTATATGTGTATTTTGATCACCAAGATAAATCTAGTTAACATTCATCACCATATATAGTTTCATTTTTTCCCTTGTGATGACAACTTTTAAGATCTACTCTCTTAACAGCTTTCAAATATATAGTAGTGAGTGAAGTAAAGTGAAAGTTGCTCAGTCATGTCTGACTCTTTGTGACCCCATAGACTATACAGTCCATAGAATTCTCCAGGCCAGAATACTGGAGTGGGTAGCCTTTCCCTTCTCCAGGGGATTTTCCCAACCCAAGGATTGAACCCAGGTCTCTGGCATTGCGGGCATATTTTTTACCAGTTGAGCTACAAGAGAAGCCCAAGAATACTGGAGTGGGTAACCTATCCCTGCCCCAGTGGATCTTCCATACCCAGGAATCAAACCAGGGTCTCCTGCATTGCAGGCGGACTCTTTACCAACTGAGCTATGAGGGAAGCCCTCAAATACACAATATAGTACTGTCCCCATATTTATTTGTTTTATAACTAAAAGCTAGTATCTTTTGAATACCTTCACTCATTTCACCAATTTTCCACCCCTACCTCTGGCAACCACCAATCTGTTAATCTGTGTTTATGAGCTTGGTGATTTTGTTTTGTTTGTTGTTGTTGTTAGATTCAACATATGAGTCAAATAATATGTTGTTTATCTTTCTCTGCCTGGTGTTTCACTTAGCATAAGGCCCTCAAGTCTTATCCATGTTGTTGCAAATAACAGGATTTTTTTCTTTCTTATGGGTGAATAAATTTCACTATATATACCACATTTTCCTTATCCATTCATCCATTGATGTACACTTATGTTTCCATGTCTTGGCTGTTGTAAGTTGCACTGCAATAAATGTGAGGATGCATATATCTTTTTGAGCTAGTCTTACTGCTTCCCTTAAATAGAGACCCAGAGGCAGAATTGCTGGATCATATGGTAGTTCTATTTTTAATTTTTTAAGAAACCTTCACATTGTTTTTCAAAATGGCTGTAGTAATTTACATTTCCACCAACAGTACAGTGGGGTCCCTTTTTTACCTCATGCTTACCAGCATTCATTATCCTTTTTTTTTTTTATAATAGTCATCCTGTCATGGGTAAAATATTTCATTGTAGTTTTAATCTGCATTTCCCTGATGATTAGTGATGTTGAGCACTATTTCAAGTACCTTTTGATAATATGAATGTCTTTGGAAAAAAATCTAATCAATTTATCATTTTTTAATTGGATTATTTGTTTGTTTTGCAACTGAGTTTGAAGAGTTCTTTATAAATGTTGGATATTAACCCCTTATCTGATAATATTTGCAAGTATTTTCTCTCTTTTCATATATTGTCTTTTCATTTTGTTTAGGCAAATGCTGCACTGATTTTGCTGCCTCTGTGAGTATGTTAAAAAGGAAACTCAAGGTCTATACTGGGGCTATATACAAATTGGTACTTCAGATAACTACTTGGGGGAAATTTTATGGGTCCTGAATAGTGGAATACATGGTATCACTGATGCTCTGTAATGACACAACGTGTCAGCAAGCAAGAGAAGAAAGAATATTCAAAAAAGGTAAACCTCTCATAATATAATACCAAAAAAGAAAGTGCTCTTTTCACATATAAAATTCCTCTTTAAAAAACATAATTTTACTACTTTATTTTTGAGGGTACTTAAATAAGCAGGAAGTGTCCAAAAAATATCTTACATGCATTAAAATGATGATATACAAAGGATATTCACAATACAGTCCTCTAAGATTACCCAGCTGATTCCCATAGGAATCAGGTTTTACTCAGCTGATTCCCCCTACTTCCTCCTCTTTCACTGTAGTAAAACTGTCACTGTAATTTACCTCTTTATACTCACTTTTGAATAGGGGCTCTTCCACTGTCTTTGGATTTGGCCTTGTGATTTCTTTGGGCAACAGGACTTTAGCAAACATAACATAAGCAGAAATTCTTAAGTTCTCATGCACTGGGGCTTTCCCTGTCTTGAATTTGTTCAAAACTAGCCACTATGTGAAATACAGCCACACCAGAAACCTCACTGAGGAGCCTCATTCAAGAAATCTTATCTGCATCTGAACTTGATTTAGATGGATGATATTAGAAGATTCAACTTTGGGAGGAGGTTGGCATATTTTCTCCATGAAAGATTTGAATTAATGCAGCCAGAAAATGATAGGAAACAAACTGTTGGCAGAATGGTCTTCATATTTCCCTTTTTTGCATCCATACCCTTGGGCATTTCTTCCCACATATTCTAAGGCTGATCATGAAACTTGCTTTGGCCAACAGGATCATATCAACGCAATACAGCTAGAAATCTGAAGAGTGCTTGCTCACAGGGCTCATCCTCTCTTACACTTTTGAAATGCAACTACCATGTGAAGGAACTCAAGGGAACCATGACACATGAGTGTATACTTATCAAAAACTATCAATGTAACGAAAACTCTATATATCACCTTGGCTAGTCCACAGTATGACCCTGATAACAACTGCAATCAGAAGACAGTTCTTTTTGTTAGAAAAAAAAAAGTACATAGTTTTTATTTTTCAGAATTTTAAAGTTCTTATAAAATATTTTAACAATAAATACCTTATAGATAACTAGGGAGATAAAAAATTGTAATATTACCTTTTACTGACATTAATTGTTAAGATTTGTGTTTTATTTTCAGTTGATGTTAACTGAAAATACTTCATACAGAAGATGTATGACCATTTACAATAAAGTCAATAAATAATCAGACTTTAAAAAAAAAAAATAGGATGTGCTGCTATTTTTCCAGTAGCTGATAAGCAACCACTACAAGTTTCCACATATCTATTGGATTTTCCAAGAAAACAAGTTACCATAGCAACTCCAAAATCATATGCTATAGTTTTAGACTATTATTAGTCACTAATATTTCTTCAAATGTGAATTAATGTATAAATATATCAACTCATGACGAAACACATTGACCTGTGATAAATTAGGGTGTAACACTTGTAACCCTGCTGCTTTTTAAAATAAATACAATATCCTGATTGAAATATATTTAATCATTTCAACTGAAGAAAAATATCTAGAGAGTGAGGTATGCAATGGATCTCAGAGCCCTAATATTATACAAAAACTCTACTGATCCTACTATTTCCATGTCATAGACTGAAAGCAGCTCTGGGAGGACCAAGAAAGAATATCAAATACGAATCCTTAAAAAATATATCCGAACTCTGGACCTCAATTCCGACTTAACAACCATTACTTAACGGAAAAGAAGAGGCAATAGCAAGTATAAAAGCAGGGGAAGAAACAAACCTAGTCCTGTAAGGCATACCTTGTTCTATTGCACTTCACTTTACTGTGCTTTGTAGATATTCCATTTTTTATGAATTGAAGATTTGTGGCAACCCTGTGTCGAGCAGGTCTATCAGCACAATTTTTCCAACAGCATTTCCTCACTTTGTTTCTCTGTATCACTTTTTCATAAATCCCTCAATATTTCAAACTTTTTCATTACTTTTATATTTGGTATGGTGTTCTCTGGTCAATGAATTTTTGATGTTACTACTGCAAAATGTTATGACTTACTGAAAGTTCAGATATGATTAGCATTTTCTGGCAATAAAGAGGTTTTTTTAAAATTAAGGTACGGACATTGTTTTTTAGACATAAATCTATTCCACATTTAACAGACTCCAATATAGTACAGGAGCAGGGACTGGGAGGAGATATCCCACGTCCAAAGTCAGGAGTGGGAGCCAAGAGGAGATACCCCACATCCAAGGTCAGAGAAACCCCAGTAAGATGGTAGGCACTGAGAGAGGGTATCAGAGGGCAGAGAGACAGAAACCACAATCACAGAAAACTAACCAATCTAATCAGCCTTGTCTAACGCAATGAAACTATGAGCCATGCTGTAGGGCCACCAAAGACAGTCAGGTCATGGTGGATAGTTCTGACAAAATGTGGTCCACTGGAGAAGGGAATGGCAAACCATTTCAGTATTCTTGCCTTGCAAACCCCATGAACAGTATGAAAAGGCAAAAAGATAGGTCACTGAAAGATGAACTCCCCTGGTCAGTAGGTGCCAAAAATGTTATTGGAGATCAGTGGAGAAATAACTCCAGAAAGAATGAAGAGACGGAACCAAAGCAAAAACAACACCCAGTTGTGTATATGACTGGTGATGGAAGCAGAGTTTGATGCTGTAAAGAGCAATATTGCATAGGAACCTGGAATGTTAGGTTCATGATCAAGGCAAATTGGAAGTGGTCAAATAGGAGATGGCAAGAGTGAATGTCGACATTTTAGGAATCAGCAAACTAAAATGGACTGGAATGGGGGAATTTAACTCAGGTGACCATCATACCTACTACAGTGGGCAAGACTCCTTTAGAAGAAATGGATTAGCCATCTTAGTCAACAAAAGAGTCCGAAAAGCAATATTTAGATGCAATCACAAAAACAACAAACTGATCTCTGTTCATTTCCGAGGCAAACCATTCAGTATTATGGTAATCCAAGTCTATGCTCTGAGCAGTAATGTTGAAGAAGCTGAAGAAGAATGGTTCTACGAGGACCTACTACAAAACCTTTTAGAACTAACCCCCAAAAAAGACATCATTTTCATTACAGGGCAATGGAATGAAAAAGTAGGAAGTCAAGAAACACCTTGAGTAACAGGCAAATTTGGCCTTGGAGTACAGAATGAAGCAGGGCAAAGGCTAATAAATTTCTGCAAAGAGAACACATTGATCATAGCAAACACGCTCTTCCAACAACATGAGAGAAGGCTCTACAGAGGACATCACCAGATGGTCAACACAGAAATCAGATTGATTATATTCCTTATAGCCAAAGATGGAGAAGCTCTATATAGTCAGCAAAAAAGAAAAAAGAAAAAGAAAAGCCCGAGAGCTGACTGTGGCTTAGACCATGAATTCCTTATTGCCCAATTCAGACTGAAATTGAAGAAAGTAGTGGAAACCACTAGAACATTCAGGTATGACCTAAATCAAACCCCTTTGGATTATACAGTAGAAATGAGAAATACTTTAAGGTACTAGATCTGATTTGATCAAGTACTGCATTTTGGACTCTTTTGTTGACCATGATTGCTACACCATTTCTTCTAAGGGATTCCTGCCCACAATAGTAGATATAATGGTCATCTGAGTTAAATTCACCCATTCCAGTCCATCTCAGTTCACTGATTCCTAGAATGTCAATATTCACTCTTGCCATCTCCTGTTTGACCACTTCCAATTTGCCTTGATTTATGGACCTAACATTACAGGTTCCTATGCAATATTGCCCTTTACAACATCAGTCCTTGGTTCTATCACCAGACACATCCACAACTGGGAATCGGTTTTCCTTTGGCTCCATCCCTTCATTCTTTCTGGAATTATTTCTCCACTGATCTCCAGTAGCATATTGGGTACCTACTGACCTGGGAACTTCAGATCCCTTATGACTATACAGTGGAAGTGAGAAATAGATTTAAGGGACCAGATATGATAGACAGAGCGCCTGATGAACTATGGACGGAGGTTAGTGACATTGTACAGGAGACAGAGATCAAGACCATCCTCAAGAAAAAGAAATGCAAAAAAGCAAAATGGCTGTATGAGGAGGCCTTCCAAATAGCTGTGAAAAAAGAGAAGCAAAAAACAAAGGAGAAAAGGAAAGATATACTTCATTTGAGTGCAGAGTTCCAAAGAATAGCAAGGAGAGATAAGAAAGCATTCCTCAGGGAACAATGCAAAGAAATAGAGGAAAGTAATAGAATGGGAAAGACTAGAGATCACTTCAAGAAAATTAGAGATACCAAGGGAATATTTCATGCAAATTGGGCTCGATAAAGGACATAAAGGGTTTTAGAAAAGTAAGAGGAACCAGAGATCAAATTGCCAACATTCAGTGGATCATCAAAAAAGCAAGAGAGTTCCAGAAAAACATCTATTTCTGCTTTATTGACTATGAAAAAGCCTTTGATTGCGTGGACCACAACAAACTATGGAAAATTCTTTAAGAGATGGGAATACCAAACAACCTGACCTGCCTCTTGAGTAATCTGTATGCAGGTCAAGAAGCAACAGTTAAAACTGGACATGGAACAACAGACTGGTTCCAAATAGGAAAAGAATTACATCAAGGCTGTACATTGTCACCCTGCTTATTTAACTTACATGCAGAGTACATCACAAGAAACGCTGGGCTGGATGAGGCACAAGCTGGAATCAAGAGTGCCGGGAGAAATATCAATAACCTCAGATATGCATATGACACCACCCTATGGTGGAAAGTGAAGAAAAACTAAAGAGCCTCATGATGAAAGTGAAAAAGGAGAGTGAAAATGTTGGCTTAAATCTCAACATTCAGAAAACTAAAATCATGGCATCTTGTCCCATCACTTCATGGCAAATACATGGGGAAACAGCGGAAACAGTGGCTAACTTTATTTCTTGGGGCTCCAAAATCACTGCAAATAGTGATTGCAGCCATGAAATTAAAAGGTGCTTACTCCTTGGAAGAAAAGTTATGACCAACCTAGACAGCATATTAAAAAGTAGAGACATTACTTTGTCAACAAAGGTCCATCTTCTCAAGGCTATGGTTTTTCCAGTAGTCATGTATGGATATGGGAGTTGGACTCTAAAGAAAGCTAAGCACTTAAGAATTGATGCTTTTGAACTGTGGTGTTGGAGAAGACTCTTGAGAGTTCCATGGACTGCAAGGATATCCAACCAGTCCATCCTAAAGGAGATCAGTCTTGAGTGTTCATTGGAAGGACTGATGTTGAATCTGAAACTCTGATACTTTGGCCACCTGATGTGAAGAGCTGATTCATTTGAAAAGACCCTGATGCTGGGAAAGATTGAAGGCAGAAGGAGAAGGTGACAACAGAGGATGAGATGGTTGGATGGCATCACAGACTAATGGACATGAGTTGGAGTAAACTCCGGGAAGTGGTGATAGACAGGGAGGTCTGGCATGCTGCAGTCCATGGAGTTGCAAAGAGTTGGACACTGAGCAACTGAACTGAACTGAACTGGGTATAATACAAACATAACTGGGAAATCAAAATATTCATGTGACTCACTTCAGTGCATCATTTATTTATTGTAGTGTTCTTGAACCAAACATATTTTTTCCCCCATTCTGACTCAATACCTAATAATTTTCCACCCCAACGCCTTCCCCTTCACCTGTCGCTCTTACTCTTCTCTTTACCTTAGGGTTTGGAAAACTGCCAGAGCCTTTTATTGAGGCTCCCTCAACAGTGATATGACTCATGCCCCCATGCCTACTCTGATCACCATGACCTTTGACCTATGTATCACTCTATAGGGAAAAATGGAACAGAGAGATCCCATGCTTTTTGTTATAACACCATGCTCTTTGCTTTTTGGTTATAACACCACAGTGATTAAAAGCTTAACTCTTTCACCTTTTAACCAGCTACTCAGACATTTGACAGCTCTTTGGATCCCACCTCCACCATACTTCAGATTCAGCCACACTGTATTTGCACCAGTCTTCACATTTATTCTTTATTACTCAGTGATTTTGAACTATTTTTGTTTAGAATGTTTCCCTTCTCCCTGTCACTGAATAACAGAAAAGCAACTGATAGTACTAGAGAACAACATAAACATAAATTGTTCCCCCAAAGACCTTCTGATCTCATTTACATGAGGCCACTTTTATGTTCCCCCATCTTAAAAGAGTTTACCACCACTTTATGCATATCAGATGACACTGCAATTTATATGTGTATACATATTTCTACTTTCAGTAATAATTGAGCTCTTAGAAGTCAAGGCCAGAATCACATTTTTGTCTACATCCCTAATTCCTAACTCAGAGCTTGTTACAAAAAAGTACTTAATAAAAACCCTAGTTTCCTAATGAAGTGTCCTAGGTTTCATCATAAAAGTGAATTAAAAGTTGTGTTTGGTAATGTGTTGCATAGACAGATGACAGGAATAGAGGAGAACATGATTTTGATTGCTTAAAACAATGTGTGAAACATAGCTGAACTTGAATTTATTTTTGCTCAAAGATTGGTATGGAAAATTATAGTTCTAACATTCCCATAAATTGGTGTAATTGAAAAGCTATACAATGAGAAACCCTTCCTCTTTACTCTAAAGAATTTCTATAATTTATGTGGTACTCAGTGGAAAATGAGCTGAAGGTTGAGTTTTACACATTAATGTTATGAATATTGTTGAAATACATGGTATTCATAAAGCTTAGTCTGTCTAAAACCACTGTGCTCTTCATATTTATGGGTAAAAATTATTAAAATTATGACTTTTATTCTTAAAAAATTACTATAAAGTAATTTTGATAAATTTTGGTTTTATGCAAAGCCTAGCATTATGTTAAAATATAGCCAACTCTACCTTTTATTTTTAAATGAAAAAAATACATATGGACAGGGACTCTTTTTTTTTTTAAGTTTCTCCGCAAATAAAGCATTGCCACTTTTCCCTATGTCAAATCCTATCCATTTGGTTCTTGGTCAGAAACCTCACAATTTATTTTTTTCATTTTAAGATTTTCATGTATTCTAATTTTTTAGCTTTAATTTTTCCTCTCTGAGAATCTCTATTCTGTTCTATTTATCCTACTCATCTTTTCCTTTATTGTGTTCAATATCTAGATAATAAGTCAGTTTTTGGAAAATCACATATGCTCATACAAGATGACATTTTTACATACAAATGCTTATGTTACTAGAATAGCTTTTTTAGGCAGCCTGATAATAAGTTTCCTGTTACAATCTAGAAGAGTTTAAAAGCTTTATCATATGGGAAAATATATTCTCATTAACATTTGTTATTTCTGGGTTTTGCATGTGATTATAACATTTGTTCTTTCACTCAGCTAATATTTCCTAATCATAAAGTGTAAAGCCAGAAGTGTTGTTTAAAAAAAAAAATACTCTTCTCAAAAGTCTCAAGTTTAGGAAGTTAAAATCCATGTATGCAAATATTACTTCAGTCATGAATGAGCACAACACTAAAAAGAAGGACCTCAGCACCCAAGTCCTCTTGAGACCCGAAGGATCCCTTGAAGGTTGTCAATCAACAAATATTAGTCACCTGCCACATTCAGACCTCAGAGGAGGTGACAGTGTATCCAGTGGTAAACAAAGCAAACATGGTTTTTAGAGCTTGAGAGGGAAGATCTAGCAGGAGGGATATGGGATAAAGAGGAAGGAAATGAAGACAAAGGGAAGTGGCTGAGAGTTGAGAAGGCAAGAGAAAGCATGATAAACATGGAAACAGAGTGGTCTGGTGTTTTTTCTCAGTCTGTTTTGTCTTTTCTTTTGGGGTTGTGAGGCTCTTGGAGTATAACAGGAATATTGTAGATGCAGGGTTAAAAAATTAGAGAAACATTCAATAGACTCTTCTCAAAAGAGTTTTTATAGAATGAAGGGAATAACTTCTTTTTTTTTTTTTCCTTACAAGCAGTCTGTAATTTGGGCTGTTGTGCAAACTTGATGAGCAGAGAGAGGAAATGATCATAGGCCAAGATGAGATAATTGATGTGTTTTATGAACACATCTCACAGCCCCTGTGTTCCCCTGGACTAACCAACCACAGCAGCAGTAAGACAGTCAACAGTTACAAGAAAAATTTAAATAAGAGTTAAACAATTAGTCTGTTTTTTGTTTTTCTTTTTTGCCAGAATGTGTAAAACTGTTTTGTTTTGTTTTTCAAATTTATTTGAAATATATTGCCTTAGAGTGTGTCAGCTCAGCTCAGTATTTGCCTACCTGACAGTTCATTCTTTATTCAGCAAATGATTTTTTAAGCTCTTAGTGTATGGTAGTCTTTGCTTTCCATGCAAAGACTCCAGCTATGGATAAAGCAAGCTTCATCTACAAGGAAGCAAAATATATAGTGTATTGGATATTGATGTTCTCTACAGAAAAAAAAAATCAGAAATAGAGGGAGAAATTACAGTCATGAAGATAAAACACTTTAGGCAGAGATGGAGAGGAAAGGCATTCCTGAGGTCACACTTTAAAACCTGAAGGAAAAGAGAAAATGAAATATATGGAGAAAGTGAAATATGGGGAAAAGTGCTTTCTAGACAGATGAAAAAACAAGGAACAATTCCCTTAATAACGAGAGTAGTCCTGGTAAACACAAAGGAACAGTAATAAAGCCAACCAGGGGGAGGAGAATAGCAGGAGAAGAATAAGTTAGAGCAAAGGGGATACATTTTTACCTAAGTGATATGCAAACTGTGGAGTTTTGAGTGAGAATGGCATCATCTTGCCTTCATAGGATTTCTTTGGCAAGGGTGTTGCATGCACATTTAAAAAGTGACCTGGATGGAAGGAGGGAGAAGTAAGAGGTTATTACATATATAAATGTAGGCAAAAATGATGATGACTTAGACTAAGGTTAAAGCTATGCAGGGGTTCAGAAAGGGCTATTTTCATTACTTTGCAACTTAAAGAACAAAAGAAGTTTAAAAGTCCAATTAAGTTACTATATTGATGAAGGTCAGGGAAATAATCATGAGTCATATCTCTTTCCATGAGAAGGGTCTAAAAATGTGTTTTCTACTTTCTCATTTAGAAATTGTATAGGAGGAGTTAGGCTACAATTGGCAACATGAGAGAAGCTATTCTCCCCTCCTTGCTTAAGTAAGGACCACAGTTAAAGACAAAAAAAAAAAAAAAAAAGGAGGAGGTGGAGTCATGAAAAGATCAGCCTGACTTCTGAAGTGATAAGAAACGAAGGCATTCAGAAATATATGCTACAAGTTCAAAGTCTGTGCAGTGAAAAAGGAAAAGTAAGGACTCTGAAGCCAGACAGTCTGGACTCCATGACTGACTGGTTACATGATCTGAGAAAGTCACATAACATCTCCTTTAAAATGGGTGCAAGCATGACTCACTACATAGGGTTGAAAGTGAAACATGAAAGTGAAGTCGCTAAGTCATGTCAGACTTTTGGAACCCCATGGACTGTAGCCTGCCAGGCTCCTCTGTCCATGGGATTTTCCAGGCAAGAGTACTAGAGTGAATTGCCATTTCCTTCTCCAGGGGATCTTCCCAATCCAGTGATTGAACTCTGGTCTCCTCATTGCAAGCAGACAGTTTACCACCTGAGCCACCAGGGAAGCAGTTAGTTGTGCTTCTTAAACAAGTTAACATGAAACTATTCGAACATCTGGGATATGGAAACAGCTAGAAATTTACCTTTCCTGAGGCTAAGGAGAAAAGCTTCATTGTTCAATTCATTATTTTCTTCCAGAATTCAGCCTTGTTAGACCCCAAGAGAACACTATCCCTGAAGCACAGGTTGATGGAACAAAAGAGGAATTTAGGATTAGAGGTCAAATATTTCTTGAACTTAGAGATCACACTGGAACAAACTACAGCACAGAGTTGCATTAAAATTTCCACCAATTAGATCAGTATTTTACACATAGTAAACACAATACTGTAACTACCTGTTAAATGATTTATATCATTAAATTCATATATTTTATTTTATATGTGTTTGTTAGACATTGATTTGATATTTAAAAATTGTTTTTAGTTTCTTTTAGATTCTCAAAAACAGATTTACTATAGTTGTAACTTTTCCATATATTTTAAGGATGTGATTTTATCACATGCACAAGATTGCTAATTAAATACAGTCCCAAAAAGCATGAGTACCATGTGTGAACAGTTTTAGGACACTTGCAGACATCTCATTTAATCTTTCCAGCATCCTTTGAGATAGGCATGATTTCATGTTTATAAACAAAGTGAGGGTTGGCAGAGTAAAGCATCTTGCCCTGGCTTCTGCTGCCAACACATAGTGTAGACAGGACTCTAATGCCTGTTTTCCTAACACTGCTCCTAGATGTTAACTACCCTATATCCTGTCCGAAGCAATGCAGGGCTCTGAGCCACTTGGGCTTGCTTTATTTCCAAGTGGCCTCACACCCAGAATGGCAGAATTCACTCTGGTGCCATTCACCTCTGTACGAGAGTGTTCTTTTCCTTTTTCCTTCTTGCTTTAGAAAAGGAAACTGCTAGAGGAATGTCTGACCCCTTGATCCTTCATAACTGCTTCCTTATAAGTAAAATGAGGGCTTTCCTGGTGGCTCAGCTGGTAAAGATTCTGCCTGCAATGCTGGAGACCAGAGTTCAGTTCTTGGATTGGGAAGATCCCCTGGAGAAGGAAACGGTGACCCACTCCAGTATTCTGGCCTAGAAAATTCCATGGACTGTATATTCCATGGGGTCACAAAGAGTCGGACAAAACTGAGCAGCTTTCACTTTCAAAAAGTATGATCAAAGTAAGTCTGGATTTAAAATGGAATGATTTTTTTAATGTGCTTATTGATTCTGATAGAAAAGTGGAATTTTATCGTTAGAGAATTTGAAAATAAAATATTTTATTAGGTGTCATCCATTTGATTCATGCTAATTTATCTTTAGCCCTATAATGACAATGAGTTTAGAACTAAAGTGGGAAAATATTTCTTTAAATTATGTGTAATATCATTCAAAGTGTTATTTTTCACAAACAAAATATTTATAATTTTATCTGAATTTCTATTTAAATATTTTCCCCATTCTCTGAGCAGTAAAGCAACATACCAGGTTACCTTTTAGAAGATAGTTATAATGTTAGGTTGTTAGAAGACTATTTATATATATATATACACCCACAAGACAATAGATTTTCACAGCTATTGCTGTTTAGAATTATTTATTTAAATTGATTTGTCCTACCTTAGTCATCCTCCTCTGTCAAAACCAAATTATAGGATATTTACATTTCCACAGTTTAAATTTTGCAAATTTATATTTCTAATCAGAGATTCAGGCTCTATTTATATTTTCACATATTTTCTTCTGCACTGAAAACACAGAAGCATGTCTAAGTTAACAAACTACATCATTCACACCAGAACTATATGTAAAACTCTGATTCACTAATTGCTGTTTTAACCGCTAATCAAATTTTATATAAAGTTGACCCTTGAACAATATGAGTTTTGACTGCATAAGTCCATTTATACATTGATTTTCTTCAATACATACGTGCTACAGTACTCATGATCTGAGGTTGTTGAAACTGCAGATGTGAATACGGAGGAAGGACCATAAAGTGATATGCTGATTTTCAACTGCACCCTAACTCTGCATTTTCAGGGGTTGATTGTATAGCTATACCTTTCAGTTACTAATAGCTTGTTTAGGGGGAAATATATTATTCTAAAATGTTTCTCCCTCAGGAACTTGGCATAGTGCCTCTTTCAGAGAAACTTGCTCAATTAATGCTAGTTGTATGAATGAGAGCAAACATTTCTTGGAAAATAAATAAATAACATGTCATAATGTTATCAATTGTCAGTGAGCTTAAATAAATTATATAAATGCTATATAAATAGTAAAACCTATGCACATTATTTATTTTTATAATTAATTTCTTATGCAATATTTCCAGTTGTTTTTCGAATGAAAAGTTAACTAGAATAGTGTTAAAAACAAACATCTAGCTCAAAATGGAGTTACTTGTGCTAAGACCCACCATAACTTAATGCCTAATATAACTGCAGCATCTCTCTGGAGTGACATTTTCAACCAGTCAGTCTGGATAATCCTAATCAGCACCAGGTAATATCCCTAAGGCCCCCTGCCTTCCCCTAAGGAAAGGTAACCTGAAACAATCCTATTTTTTTTTAATAATCGATTTTTTAACTTCCTATTCCACCCTCTTTCTGCCTATATAAACCTCCCACTTTTTACAACTCCTTGAAGCCCCTTTCTGCTTGCTAGGTGGGATGTTGCCTGATTCATGAATAGTTGAATAAAGTCAACTAGATCTTCAAATGTACTCAGCTGAATTTTGCTTTTTAATAATAGAAAAACTAAATTATAGAAAAATCATTTTTATACTTCATTCTTACATTGGAATTGTTTGGAACATGTTTATGTTAGCAAACTAAAATATGCCTGAGACACTGATGTATAAAAGTTAATTTGTAGCTAGAAAATTGTCAGAAAAATCAGATCCTATTGTTCTCTTGAATAATTTTTAAGAAATTACTCTTCTTTATTCCTTCAAAAGAGATGCTTGTTTTCTGGACACTTATCAGAATAGATTTAACATCTACAAAAATATATATTTCCCAAATCTACTTAATCTGATCTTAAAATAATTTATTCTTGTGACTGTACTTCCTTATTGTAATTATCAGTTAAAGATTAAAAATTGGCTGGAGTTTAGAGAAAGAAAAAATATCAAACTTATACATAAAACACTGATTTTCACATCTATTGTCACTTAGGATAATTTATTTAAATTGGTTTCTCCTACCTAGTCATCATCCTCTGTGAAAAAAAAATTCAGAATACTTAAATTTCCACAAATAGTTTGAAATTTCCATATTACATTTATAATCACAGATTCAAATGCTATTTACATTTTTTCATATTTCCACTTGCACTGAAAGCATAGAAGCATATCTAAGTTAACAAATTACATCATTCACACCAGAACTATATGGGAAACTATGACTCATTACAGTGCTTTTTAAGCCACTAATCAAACTGGCAAATCTCATATCACTTTAGGCCTATCTACAAATAAATACACAAGTTATTGTAGAGGGGATCAACTTAAGACACGGAAATATTAAGTGCTATTGACCTACTTTTCAGTGAAACTGGTAAAAAATAAAAAAACACAACCACTTAAAGTCTCTTGCAATAGTCTTAAGAGTGATCAACACATGAAGAAATATCTGTTCAAGAAAATCTATAAAAATTTGATAAAATGGCAAGACTCTGTGTTATTTGTATCAAGGACTCTCCCTCTCACCTTCCTTCCAACACAGTGAGGTAGAAACACCATTCCTGACCACTTCAGGCCAGAAAACAGGATTGGCTCTATTCCTGGCACTCAGATAGGACTTTCTTCTGGGGAGGAGAAGAATATCAGCATTCCTCAACCTGCCCCTATCTCTTACTGAAATTAGTCTTGGGGGAGTACAGTTGAAAGGTAGGACACATGGAATAGAAGCTTTACTTTGTGTGTGGCATGCTGAGCATCCTGGGGCCCTGGCTTCTATGCTTATTACTTGATGTGAGGGCAAACTGAGAGCAACCCCCAACTTCATTGCTAATCTTCTAGAACAATGGTGTCATTCAGAGAAGCTTACCATTGTCCCCATCCCCAACTATACAGGAACTCTGGCTCACATACATTGCCTAGGGGAAGAAACAGACCATACATTACAAAAGGTCCTAATCTCTTCAGGAAGGAACTGACTTCTTTTGTAACAAAGTGAAGAAGTTCCAGTCTAAAAGCACTTAGTAACAGCAGGAGGGCCCCCCTGGAGTCAGAACAAAAATCAAACATGGGTCTAAGAAACCAACCTTCAAAGAAGCCAAAATCTGACTAAACTGATGAATAGAGCAATGTGGAAAATTCTTAAAGAGATGGGAATACCAGACCACCTGACCTGCCTCCTGAGAAATGTGTATGCAGGTCAGGAAGCAACAGTTAGAGCTGGGCATGGAACAACAGACTGGTTACAAATGGGGAAAGGAGTATGTCAAGGCTCTATATTGTCACCCTGCTTATTTAACTTGTATGCAGAGTGCATCATGAGAAACACTGGGCTTTGAAGCACAAGCTGGAATCAAGATTGCCAGGAAAAATATCAATAACCTCAGATATGCAGATGACACCACCCTTATGGCAGAAAGTGAAGAAGAACTAAAGAGCCTCTTCATGAAAGTGAAAGAGGAGAGTGAAAATGTTGGCTTAAATCTCCACATTCAGAAAACTAAAATCATGGCACCCGGTCCCATCACTTTATGGCAAATAGATGGGGAAACAGTGACAGACTTTATTTTTCTGGGCTCCAAAATCACTGCATATGGTGACTGTGTTATGCCCAGATCCCGATCTCCATAAACCACTAGGATGGCATTCACCAATGCAAGCGCAAGAGGGAGTTTATTGCAGACCCGGGTCCGGACTGCACGCACACCTGCCGACGCAGCGGAGTGAGGGCGGCAGCCACGAGCCAAATGGTACAAGGCTTTTAAGGGGAAAAGACAAAGGAAAGAAGACCCCAAATGGGGTGATTAGTCGGGACATGAGGGCAAGTCAGGGACTTTACAGCGCGTTAGTCCCTGCCAGGTATATTTAACCGCAAACAGCCCCCTGATCGGTGTACTTTTGGCGCTTCCCCGGTGCACGGCGATTGGTTGTGTCTAGGGTGGTGACATGGGGTGAGGGCTGGACTATTCTGTGGTTTTTCCAGAAACTTGGGTGTTTGCCCTTTATTACAAGATGGCGGCTCCTTTTTTAAGACGGAGTCACTTAGGCTCTACAACTGCAGCCATGAAATTAAAAAATGCTTGCTCCTTGGAAGAAAAGTTATGACCAACCTAGAAAGCATATTAAAAAGCAGAGACATTACTTTGTCAGCAAAGGTCATCTAGTCAAAGCTATGGTTTTTCCAGTAGTCATGAATGGATGTTAGAGTTGGACTATAAAGAAAGCTGAGCACCAAAGAATTGATGCTTTTGAACTGTGGTGTTGGAGAAGACTCTTGAGAGTCCCTTGGACTGCAAGGAGATCTAGCCAGTCCATCCTAAAGGAAATCAGTCCTGAATATTCATTGGAAGGACTGATGCTGAAGCTGAAGCTCCAGTACTTTGGCCACTTAATGCAAAGAACTGACTTCTTTGAAAAGACCCTGATGCTGGAAAGATTGAAGGCACGAAGAGAAGCAGACAACAGAGGATGAGATGGTTGGATGGCATCACCGACTCAATGGACATGAGTTTGAGTAAACTCCGGGAGTTGGTGATGGACAGGGAGGCCTGGTGTGCTGCAGTTCATGGGGTTGCAAAGAGTCAGACACGACTGAACTGAAGAGCAATGTATGTCTCAGGACACTTGAAAATAGTATAGAAACAGCTGGCAACCAGTAGTTTAAAGGGCTTCCTTGGTGACTTAGTGGTAAAGAATCCATCTGCAATGCAGGAGCAACAGGAGATGTGGGTTAGATCCCTGAATCCAGAAGATCTGCTGGGGGAGGAAATGGCAACCCACTCCAGTATTCTTGCCTGGACAATCCCATGGACAGAGGAGCCTGGTGGGCCATAGCCTATAGGGTCACAAAGCATGGGACACAGCTGAAGCTCCTTAGCATGTACACAGTGCAGCTCAATACCTGAATGTGGCCAGAGAGAGTTCTGTCAATGCCAGCTCCATCTCAGGGTAACTGTTGGCATACTCAAATGTGCAGCTTCCTGAGAAACTACCTTAGGGCTGAATAGTGTGTGTGGATATGGATCTGCAGGATTGAGTGGGGGGGTGGGTAGTTGAATTGATATCACTAAACTAATTCAGTTAACAACTAACAAATAGGTAAGCAAATAAAAATAATACCCCAGGGCAGAATGGTTAGTAGTGACTTGCTACAATACATTAACTAAAATGTCCATTTTCCAAAAACAAACAAAAAAAAATTATAAGACATGCAAAACATGACCCATACAGTGAAAAAAGAGCAGCCAGTTGTGAGATACAGCCCATATAAGATTGGGCAGAAAAAGATTTTAGAGTAACCAATATAAATAAGTTCACAGAACTGAAGGAAACCATGATTAATGAAATAAAGATGGCACAGTGGTAAAGAATCTGCTTGCCAATGCAAGAGACACAAGATACACAGATTCTATCTCTGGGTCAGGAAATACCCATGGAGAAGAAAATGGCAAACCACTCCAGCATCCTTGCCTCAAAAATTCCATTGACAGAGGAGCCTGACGAGTCTGACGAGTACATGGGGTCTGCAGAGAGTCAGACACTGCTCAGTGAATCAGCACACATGCTGATAATAACGGATCAAACAGACAATATCAATAAAGAGATAAGAATTATAAAAAGGAACCAAATGCAAATTATGATGTTGAAAAGTAACAACAGAAATAACATATTCACTAGATAGGTGAAATAGTATATCTGAACTATCTAAAGAAGGGACAAATGCACTTCAAGATAGATTGACAGAAATCATGCCAGTCAAGGGAAAAAGGGAAGTCTCAGAAAAATGGGACACCAATAAGAACACCAAAATACATGTAATGGGACCATCAGAAAGAAGAGAAAGAGCTTGATGGGGGAGGAGGAGGTGAGCACCTCAAAGAAATAACAGCTACAAAAATTCCAAAATTTAGTGAGAAATGGTAATCTGCACATCTAGGAAGCTCAAGCTCAACAAACTTCACAGAGCGTAAACACAAAAACACCTGCAAAGGGATTTCACAGCAAAAGTGCTTGAAGTCAAAGACAAATAGAAAATCTTTAAAAGTTTACAGAATATTTCTTCACAAAACTTTTTGCCTTTTAAAGATCATAAGGCTGGAGTCAAAATTCGAAATTCATGCCTAGATTTGCCACTTACTATCAAGATGAGTTTACCCCACTTTTCTCATTTACAAAATAGTTAATATTTTAAACAAACATAAACTCTTTCTCAGATTCAATGAGGTAATATATGTGAAGGCCTTTTGAAAAGAATAAATGTCCTGAACAAATACAAAACACTTTCTCTCTTTTGATGTTCAGAGAAATGGTTTGGGATTTTAAACAGCATCTAGATTATTCCAATTCACCCTCTGAATTGCTTCACTATATAAACTGAACCTAATCTAGATAACAAATGGCAGAAATGAAGGAGGCCATTTTCTGTACTGTAAAAACTATTATTCTTTTTAAAAGACACAATTTGTACATCACTACAGACAAAGAAAATACATTAGTGATAGCTGAACAAGCACTAAATCAATAAGCTGTAAATCACACACTTGAGTACATGAGTATTTTAATATTACTAATGCAATTATAAAATATTCCAGGGGCTTCTAAAAAGCCATGCTTGTATTCATGTTCATCAATTTTCTTAGAAGAGAAGCGTATCTCTATTTCTTCTTTAATACAGAGCTAGTAAGAAAAAGAAACAGTTTTGAATAAATTAAATTCATATTGATAATACTTTGATATTATCTTACTATTATTTGTGTAACAAAATAATGATTTGCTAAGACCTGTATTTTATATACATATAGAAATTCATGACAGAAGTGATATATATGAAGAGACATTGATTCATGGAAATGAACTAGGTTATGGTTATTCATAAATTGGTGGAGATTATTATTCTGTTTCAGCAAAGAAGTCAAATGCTTACAGAGATGGTTTTAATTTTAATAGACACAAAGATAGTTTTAATTCTGATAGTTCCTGAGACAATATACTAGATAACAATGCTTGTGAGTAAAAATAGGTAAAAGTATCAGGGGTTTAAACCACGTGGGGGACAAGGTAAAATTGTTCCTCACATTAAAATAAATTTCAGTGTAGGCTGTTCCAAACATTCAATCAGCCTCTTTACACATCAAGGATCTATGCTTATCTCTGTTCTATTCTCCAATATTTTTGTTCCATTTTTGCAAGTAACTTCAGAAACTACTATGATGAATGTTGAATATATTCATAGAAGCAGGAATGAGGCTTTTCAGTTCAGCCTTTTTAGTTCAGCCACTCAGTCATGTCCGACTCTTTGAGACCCCATGGACTGCAGCATGCCAGGCTCCCTGTCCATCACCAACTCCTAGAGTTTACTCAAACTCATGTCCATTGAGTTGGTGATGCCATTCAACCATCTCATCCTCTGTCATCCCCTTCTCTCGCATTTAATCTTACCCAGCATCAGGCTCTTTTCAAAGGAGTTAGTTCTTTGCAACAGGTGGCCAAAGTATCAGAGGTTCAGCTTCAGCATCAGTCGTTCCAATGAATATGCAGGACAGATTTCTTTTAGAATAGACTGGTTGGATCTCTTTGCTGTCCAAAGGACTCTCAAGAGTCTTCTCCAGCACCACAGTTTAAAAGCATCAATTCTTTCGCACTCAGCTTTCCTTAGAGTCCAACTCTCACATCTACACATGACTATTGGAAAAAC
This sequence comes from Antilocapra americana, assembly GCA_007570785.1. Classification (NCBI taxonomy): domain Eukaryota; kingdom Metazoa; phylum Chordata; class Mammalia; order Artiodactyla; family Antilocapridae; genus Antilocapra; species Antilocapra americana. The sequence continues at coordinate 12,740,173 of ML664163.1, read as the reverse complement.
CATAGCTTTTACTAGGTGGACCTTTGTTAGCAAAGTAATGTCTCTGCTTTTTAATATGCTGTCTAGGTTGGTCAAAACTTTTCTTCCAAGGATGAAGTGTCTTTTAATTTCATGGCTGCCAGTCACCATATGCAGTGATTTTGGAAACCGCCCCCCCCCCCCCCCCCCCCCCCGCAGAAAAAAAAATAAATTAAATCTGTCACTGTTTCCATTGTTTCCCCATCTGTTTGTCATGAAGTGGAGGGACCAGTTACCAAGATCTTAGTTTTCTGAATGCTGAGCTTTAAGACAATTTTTTCACCCTTCCCTTGCACTTTCATCAAGAGGCTCTTTAGTTCTTCTTCGCTTTCTGCCATAAGGGTGGTGTCATCTGCATATCTGAGGTTACTGATGTTTCATATTGATATTGATACTGATTCCAGCTTGTGTTTCATCCTGTCCAGCATTTCTCAAGATGTATTCTGCATGTAAGTTAGACAAGCAGGATTACATTATACAGTCTTGATGTACTACTTTCCTGATTTGGAACCAGTCTGTTGTTCCATGTCCAGTTCTAACTGTTGATTCTTGACCTGCATACAGATTTCTCAGATAGGTCAGGTTGTCTTATATTGCCATCTCTTTCAGAATTTTCCAGTTTGTTGTGATCCACACAGTCAAAGCCTTTGGCATAGTCAATAAAGGAGAAGTAGAGTTTTTCTGGAGCTCCCTTGTTTTTCAATGATCCAGCAGATGTTGGCAAATTGATCTCTGGTTCCTCTGCCTTTTCTAAAGCCAGCTTGAACATTTGGAAGTTCGTGGATCACATACAGTTGAAGTCTGGCTTGGAGAATTTTGAGCATTACTTTACTAACATGTGAGATGAGTGAAATTGTACTGTAGTTTGAGCATTCTTTGGCATTGCCTTCCTTTGGGATTGGAATGAAAACTGACCTTTTCTTGACCTGTGGCCACATCTGAGTTTTCCAAATTTGCTGGCATATTGAGTGCAGCACTTTCACAGCATCATCTTTGAGGATCTGAAATAGCTCTACTGGAATTCGATCACCTCCACTAGCTTCATTCATAGTGATGCTTCCTAAGACCCACTTGACTTCACATTCCAGGATGTCTGGCTCTAGGTGAGTGATCACACCATCATGAAAATCTGAGTCCTGAATATCTTTTGTGTATATTTCTTCTGTGTATTCTTGCCACCTCTTCTTAATATCTTCTGCTTATGTTAGGTCCATACCAATTATTGAGCCTATCTTTGCATGAAATGTTCCCTTGGTATCTCTAATTTTCCTGAAGAGGTCTCTAGGCTTTCCCATTCTATTATTCTCTATTTCTTTGAACTTATCACTGAGGAAGGCTTTCTTATCTCTCCTTGCTATTATTTGGAACTCTGCATTCACATGGGAATATCTTTCCTTTTCTCCTTTGCTTTAGCTTCTCTTCTTATCTCAGCTATTTGTAAGGCCTCCTCAGACAGCCATTTTTCTTTTTTGCATTTCTTTTTCTTGGTGATGGTCTTGATCCCTGTCTCCTGTACAGTGTCATGAACCTTTGTCCATAGTTCATTAGGCACTCTGCCTATCAAATCTAATACCTTGAATCTATTTCTCAATTCCAATTGAGAATTTGATTTAGGTCATAACTGAAAGGTCTAGTGGTTTTCCCTACTTTCTTCAATTTAAGTCTGAATTAAAGAATGGGGTTGGGTTAGAAGTAAATGTAACTTTTCTCTCATTCATCAATGAAGTTTAGAAAAATATCCATCTGACTTTCAATTACATATGCATCTAATATGTCAGAACTGGAACCAGGCCCAACCTTCTGTGCATCTCAGCAGAGAATATATTTAGTCATATGTTTTCACCTTAATGTTTGAAGATTAGCAATTGAGAATAGGTTGGGAATAGCTAGTTCTTGGATTATCTAACCAACAATGTCAGCAAAAATACTGTGAAAGAAGAAACTACTGGGTAATTTAAAATACAGTAATATTACACACATATAGTTTTATTATATACAACATGAATAATTTATTACATAATTTAGGTATATAGAGAAATATATGATTTATTCATGAGGATTAAGTTTTGAAAATTTCAGTGAATGAGATAAACATTGTGTAGTTTTTAATCCACACTAATTTATATATGAAGCTCTGTTCTAAGTTATAAACTTTTTCCAGTAATACTAAATAATTGGCTGCCACAAAAAAATAATGTATGAATGTAAGGCTTATCTACAAAAAATATGTGACTTAAATTCTTTACTACTGTAGAATTGTTTCCAAACAAAAAATTTCAACCATTGTTCTTAACAAAAAAGTTTCTGCCACCAACACAAAGACTATATAGTAATTTTTGGTCTGTTCACAAATGATCAGTTCTCTTATTCCAAGACTTTTTGCACTTTTCTACTTTTGAGTGTAAGCATAGCCTGTAAAATTTTTGGCTGTGACCTGTAGGATAAGAATTCTTCCCAGGCTCAGTTAAATACGGCTTGCTCATGTTAGTTTCTGCAAATAGAAAGTGAGTAGAAGTGACAAATTTAATACTAATCAGAAGTTGTAAGAGTCATCACACAATTTGCCCTATTTCTCTTTTCATTTCTCTATATAAATATATGAAATATTATGAAAATATCAGCAGAAAATTTTTGAATTTGCCTTTTAAATATTAAATGAAAAAATGGTTAAAACTATATCAGAGTCTTATAGATGGTCTGTAATTATCACCTTACCACTCTACACCCTATGGGGTGGCATTCCTATCAAGTTGAACTCTAGGGAAATATATCTAGATATTTTGTACAGATGGAATATTAAAGGTGAGTGGCCAATAGGACCACAAAGCCATCCACCCCAGCTCCCTTTCTTCGGGGTGTTTGGTCAAGGTGGGCCAAAACTCTCTCAGTTTGTGGGAGAGAAAGGTGAAGAAAAGTCATTTAATTGTGGCTGAAGTGTTAGGTAGTAATTCTGGAACAGTCAGTCTTATGAAGTATTTCATCTGCTCATCCTCATGAAGGGGAGTAAGTCTTGCTCCAACTGTAGCTTGTCTTCACTATGGCTCTGATAGAGGCAGAGAGCAAGTTGAGTAATTCTAAAAAACAGTATATACTATTACACTCAGAAGCGTCATGATCCTAACTGAGGCACTGGCAGATATCATAAGAATAAAGATGCTTTGCAAATATTACTTTGTATTAACAGAATTCCCTGGTGGTCCAATGGTTATGAATCTGCCTGCCAATGCAGAAGATGGGTTTGATCCTTAGTCTGAGAAGATTCCACATGCCATAGGACAACTAAGCCCATGAACCACAACTGCTTAAGTCCACATGCTCCAGAGACCATGATCCCCAGCAAGAGAGGCTACCACAATGAAAAGCCCACTTACCACAACTAGAGAGTAGCACCTGTTCACTGCAACTAGAGAAAGCACTCAACAATGTGTGAAAGACCCAGCACAGCCACAAATAACTAACTAAATAAATAATTCAATATTACTTTCTATTCTTAACTTGCAGGTTTATTTAGAAACAGGGCCTGTATCGGATGATCTCTTAAACAATCAAATCTTTGAACATTATGGATTTACTGAAGTGATTGCCAGGAGAAATATCAATAACCTCAGATATGCAGATGATACCACCCTTATGGCAGAGAGTGAAGAGGAACTAAAAAGCCTCTTGATGAAAGTGAAAGAGGAGAGTGAAAAAGTTAGCTTAAAGTCCAACATTCAGAAAACTAAGAGCATGGCATCTGGTCCCATTACTTCATGGCAAATACATGGGGAAACAGTGTCAAACTTTATTTTTGGGGGCCCCAAAATCACTGTAGATGGTGATTGCAGCCATGAAATTAAAAGACACTTACTCCTTGGAAGGAAGGTTATGACCAACCTAGATAGCATATTGAAAAGCAGAGACATTACTTTGTCAACAAAGGTCTGTCTAGTCAAGGCTATAGCTTTTCCAGTAGTCATGTATGGATATGAGAGTTGGACAGTGAAGAAAGCTGAGTGCCAAAGAATTGATGCTTTTGAACTGTGGTGTTGGAGAAGACTCTTGAGAGTCCCTTGGACTGCAAGGAGATCCAACCAGTCCATCCTAAATGAGATCAGTCCTGGGTGTTCACTGGAAGGACTGATGCTGAAGCTGAAACTCCAATACTTTGGCCATGCAAAGAGTTGACTCATTGGAAAAGACCCTAATACTAGGAAGAATTGAGGGCAGGAGGAGAAGGGGACGATAGAGAATGAGATGGTTGGATGGCATCACTGACTCGATGGACACGGGTTTGGGTGGATTCCAGGTTTTGGTGATGGACAGGGAAGCCTGGTGTGACTGCAATTCATGGAGTCGCAAAGAGTTGGACACAACTGAGTGACTGAACTTAATTCAGTACCTTTAAATAATTTCACACTGTCAATGCTCATTTCTATATAATTTAAGAATATGTGGAATGATAAGATTCTAAATTATTATGAATATATTACTTTATTCTTTGAAATAAATTTATAAACCCGTTAGTAAATTATATTTACTTATTGCTTAGGCAATTACATTAATTCACTTACTAATACTGATAAATATTAAGATTAAACTATATATATATATATTTATATGTTATTTTTAAAAATAACTCTAACCACTTAAAAAATAAGCCTAAATATTTATAAGAAGTGAAAGGAAGAAAAAAAAGAGTAAACAAAAGATCTAAAGCAAGAGTAACAATAAAACCTTCATTTTTAAAATTTTTGATGCATTGATCAGATATATGTATTAGTAGTATGCACAAATGAACTACATATATTTTACACAGATATTCTGTGTAAAATCTTGACTAAATTTTATAGCAAATAGAATTAAATATATAGCAAGTATAGTTTTATAAAGGTTGAATAAAAATGATCTACCCAGAATAGGAAGTATCATTATAGTATCATATAAATCATATGCATTATAGTATCATATAAATCATATGCATCAGGAAGAAATAGCCAGTGTTATTTGTTCTATTACAAGAGCAGTTCTTCCCTCAAGCTGTTCAGTCATAATAAATTTGAAGTAAGATAAGTATAAAACTACATAGTTTCTTTAAAGCAATATCTTTTATTTCATAGAAAAGCATTATTTGTAAAATTCAGTAAAACCTTAAGATACTGGTCAATGTAATAGTATATTAACATGTGTCTCTTTTTCTCTTCATTTACATTAGAATGTACAATATCTTGGATTCAGTTCTCACTGAATTAGAAAATTTTGCCCATGGAAGCAAGATGATGATCATAAAAGTAACTACTATAGCAAATGTCCAACCTCAGAATTACAAATAATGACATCCTTCTGGTTTGTATCAATCCTTTATTTGCCTTAGGAAATAGAATTTTTTAATAATTTTGATGAGCTGCAAATTATATTCAGCATTTTATTCTGAAAAATTCTTTGCTCCACATTTATTCTAAAATTTGTCTAGGAAACAATATGCTGAAGATTATAATATATGGGTTTGGAGAAGAAAGAATGATCATAACAGATCTCATTTGTAACAAAGAAAATAACCTATGAAAGTATGACTAAATCAATAACTAATTGTAATATATTCATCTTATAATGAGTAAGTATAACACTTTACAATAGTAACTAGCCATCTGTGCACCACTGTAAATTAGTTTGAATCATAAATCTAGTAACTTTGTAGTTCCTATTGATTTTTCTTACTGATAGACTTGTAGCCTGACTGTAATCCATTTAGTCATAGTCACTAATTCAATATTCAAGTAAAAGAGCTTATATGATGCAAATATTATTTTATTACTTAAAACATGAAAACAGAAAGTTTATTGCCTTATTTTAGAAAAAATTATATAATAGAAAGAAGTAAAATAATAAACACATTTAAAATATCTCATATACTCCTTAATATTGGTAGTGCTAATAAGAATTTCTGGAAGCTTGGCTATTTTTAAATTAATTTTGTGTAGAGCTTACACGTGAAACTAAATTATGTCTAAAAATAAAAGTTAAAAAATCAATATATGTTTTTATACATTATACTAATTCAGTAATTTTTTTTCTTTTTTCCCCCATGAAAATCTAACTAGTACTCATTTAGTTCTAGGGCCAGTTGATTATTTCAGTGATAAGTATAATTGCACCACATATCTAAATTTCATTCTTATCTCTGGTAACCTAGCTATAACCATTTTTCCAAAGGAAACCAACCTAGATGAAGATTTTATTTTACTTTAACACACATGGACTAGAATGTCTAAATATTATTTAGACTTTCCCCTGATTTTGATTATTTTCTAACTTTATTTTGGAGATAAAATAAAAATTAAAGATTAGTAAGAAGAACTGAAATTGATATTAAGTAATGAAGATAGAGATATAGTTTCAACATATTATCAGCTATTATCTCTCTTCTGTGATTAACATGTCTTATGTCCAGTATCTTATTCATATATGAGCAGCTTCCACAATACAAACCTCTCTTTGCCATTGTACATTATGTCCTCTTCTTAGAGATTGGCTCATGAGTTTGAAAATAAGTCTATAGTAACTAAATATTCTTAAGAGTCTTAAAGAACAATACAATCAATTCGGGTCTTATAGTAGAAAAAAGAATAGTTCCTCTCTATTTTTCCTATTACTTTCTTATCCACAATGATTTTTATAACTCATAGATAAGACTAGAGATCTTATCCATCCATGAAAATGGAGTTCAGTTCAGTTGTTCAGTCATGTCTGACTCTTTGTGACCCCATGGACTGCAGCACGCTAGGCTTCCCTGTGAATCACCAACTCCAGGAACTTGCTCAAACTCATGTTCATCGAGTCAGTTGATGCCATCAACCATCTCATCCTCTGTCATCCCCTTTTCCTCACACTTCAATATTACCCAGCATTAGGGTCTTTTCCAATGAGTCAGTTCTTCACATCAGGTGGCCAAAGTATTGGAGCTTCAGCTTCAGCATCAATCCTTCCAGTGAATATTCAGGACTGATTTCCTTTAGGATTGACTGGCTAGATCTCCTTGCAGTCCAAGGGACTCTCAAGAGTCTTCTCCGACAGCACAGTTCAAAAGCATCAAATCTTCAGTGCTCAGCTTTCTTTATAGCCCAACTCTCACACCCACACATGACTACTGGAAAAATCATAGCTTTGACTAGATGGACCTTTTCAGCCAAGTAATTTCTCTGCTTTTTAATATGCTGTTTAGTTTGGTCATAGCTTTTCTTCCAAGGAGCAAGTGTCTTTTAATTTTGTGGCTGCAGTCATCATCTGCAGTGATTTTGGAGCCCAACAAAATAAAGTCTGTCACTGTTTTCACTGTTTCCCCATCTATTCGCCATGAAGTGAATGAAGTTAAATTTATCTAATCTTTCCACAGCTTTTGTTGGGCATACACCACAGGCCCAATAACAAGGGGAATGTCTATCCTGTAACCTAAAGGGTTTTCTGAAAACTCAGTTGAGGAGTCAGATATGTGGATAAAAACAGTCTTTCTTCACTTTAATGATTTAATAAGACATCTGTAAAAATGAATGTATAAAGTATCATGGCAGCAAAAAAAGTGGGGTGGGATTTAGTCTGCCTGCTTGAAAGTGGAAAAGCTTCAGAGATAATAATATTTAACTGCATGTTGAACAATGATTAGCATTTTACCATATTGCAAAGGTAGTGAGGGGTGATTATCAAAACGGAAGTACAGAGTTATAAAGAAATTATTAGTCATTCAGTCATGTCTGACTCTTTGTGGCCCTATGGACTGTAGCTCACCAGGCTCCTCCGGCATTGGATTCTCCAGGCAAGAATACTAGAATGGGCTGCCATTCCTCGTCCAGGGGATCTTCCCAACCTAGCGATTGAACCCAGGTCACCTGCATTGCAGATGGATTCTTTACCATCTGAGCCACAGGAAAGCCCACAGAGGTATAAAAGTGAATAGTTTTTTCTTGACCAATTCTTCATTCTTCTTTTACGTACACACTCGCTGTGTCATCTTGGTCTGTAGATACTTCTCTGATCCTTGGCTCTGGGCTTGACCATTTGACTTGTTTTGACTAATCACATATGGGATGAAACAATAGTGCTTATGCTAAAAGGCATCATATATTTTTAATCAATTTCATAGGCTATCCATGATACAATAAAGTGGTTGAAAGAAGAAGGGGGCAGAGAAAACCTAAACCTCAGAAACTACAGCCTAAAGAAGAGTCTAAGTCAACCCACACATTTATATGTGAGAAATAAATGTTTATAGTTGTAAGTTACTTAAGTTTGAGATTTTATTTTATGCAACAAATCCATATTATTATAGCACAAATAAATATCAGGAAAAACATCAGGAAAAATTGTAATGATGAGTTTTATATGTAAGGAGATAATATATAGAAGATAAACTCACAGTCACACAAAAACCAAATCAAAAAGCCTTCAAATGGCCATCCTAAGGAGGTTGGGTCTCATTTTTAAAGATAATGAGACATAATAGAAAACTTTTCAAGCACTGTAGTTAAATCTAACCATAAATATTACACTAACAGAAGAGCACTGGATAAAGTAAAAGGACAAAATAGTGCATAAAGACTAGGGACAAAGACTGGGGATTATGCTGTTGAAAGTATTTGGTGAGAGAGTTTGAAATGATGAACTGAAGTTTGAAGATGTAGAAGACAAGTTTAAAGAAATAAAAGGTGGATATACTCCTAAGTATTTTATTCTTTTTGTTTTGATGGTGAATGGAATTGTTTCCTTAATTTCTCTGTTTTCTCATTGTTAGCGTATAGGAATGCCAGGGATTTCTGTGTGTTGATTTTGTATCCTGCAACTTTACTATATTCACTGATTAGCTCTAGTAATTTTCTGGTAGAGTCTTTAGGGTTTTCTATGTAGAGGATCATGTCATCTGCAAACAGAGAGAGTTTTACTTCTTGTTTTCCAATCTGGATCCCTTTGATTTCTTTATCTGCTCTGATTGCTGTGGCCAAGACTTCCAAAACTATGTTGAATAGTAGTGGTGAGAGTGGGCACCCTTGTCTGGTTCCTGACCTTAGGGGAAATGCTTTCAGTTTTTCACCATTGAGGATAATGTTTGCTGTGGGTTTGTCATATATAGCTTTTATTATGTTGAGGTATGTTCCTTCTATTCCTGCTTTTTGGAGGGTTTTTATCATAAATGGATGTTGAATTTTGTCAAAGGCTTTCTCTGCATCTATTGAGATAATCATGTGGTTTTTATTTTTCAATTTGTTACTGTGGTATATTACATTGATTGATTTGCGGATATTGAAGAATCCTTGCATCCCTGGGATAAAGCTTACTTGATCATGATGCATGATCTTTTTAATGTGTTGTTGGATCCTATTTGCTAGAATTTTGTTAAGGATTTTTGCATGTATGTTCATCAGTGATATTGGCCTGTATTTTCTTTTTTTGTGGCATCTTTGTCGGGTTTTGGTATTAGGGTGATGGTGGCCTCATAGAATGAATTTGGAAGTTTACCTTCCTCTGCAATTTTCTGGAAGAGTTTGAGTAGAATAGGTGTTAGCTCTTCTCTAAATTTTTGGTAGAATTCGGCTGTGAAGCCATCTGGTCCTGGGCTTTTGTTTGTTGGAAGATTTCTGATTACAGCTTCAATCTGCGTGCTTGTGATGGGTCTATCTCTTCCTGATTTAGTTTTGGAAAGTTGTACTTTTCTAAGAATTTATCCATTTCCTCCAAGTGGTCCAGTTTATTTGCATATAGTTGCTGATAATAGTCTCTTATGATCCTTTGTATTTCTTTGTTTTCTGTTGTGATCTCTCCATTTTCATTTCTAATTTTGTTGATTTGATTCTTCTCCCTTTGCTTCTTGATGAGTCTGGCTAATGGTTTGTCAATTTTATTTGTCTTCTCAAAGAACCAGCTTTCGGCTTTGTTGATTTTTACAGTGGTCTCTTCACTGCATTGTTTACAATAGCCAGGACATGGAAGCAACCTAGATGTCCATCAACAGACGAATGGATAAGAAAGCTGTGGTACATATACACACTGGAATATTACTCAGCCATTAAAAAGAATTCATTTGAATCAGTTCTACTCAGGTGGACGAAACTGGAGCCTATTATACAGAGTGAAGTAAGCCAGAAGGAAAAACAAAAATACAGTATACTAACACATATATATGGAATTTAGAAAGATGATAACGAGAACCCTGTATGTGAGACAGCAAAAGAAACGCAGATGTATAGAACAGTCTTTTGGACTCCATGGGAGAGGGCAAGGGTGGGATGATATGGGAGAACAGCACTGAAACATGTTAATTATCATATGTGAAATCAATTGCCAGGCCAGGTCTGATGCTCAGGGCTGGTGTACCGGGATGACCCAGAGAGAGGGAATCAGGAGGGAGGTGGGAGGGGGGTTCTGGAAGGGGAACATATGTATACCCATGGCAAATTCATGTCAATGTATGGCCAAACCAACATGATAATGTAAAGAAAATTAAAATAAATATATTAAATTTTTTAAAAAAAGAAATAAAAGGAAGAGATTTCACAGAACAAAGTGAGTGAATGGATGCAGTGGTATGATGAAACAGTAATCTCTGGAATTTGGTTGCTGTAGTTTTGGTTCTTAGATATAATATGTGTTTTTGATGCTCCTTTAGAGTGATGTGGGGTTGAAATAAAGAGGCAAGTGCCATATCTCTCAATAAATTGAAGTGATTTGAAAATTAGTAGCTATTAGAATATGGAAAGATAACAGTATAATGAGAAAAATTTACCCTGAATTGGAGGAATTTTTTAAGAAAAAAGGAAAAACCTGACTGGAAAGTGTTGTAAAGGGTCAAAAGAATCTTTTTAAATACGTTTTGTGCAAGATATGGGGATATAGGGTAGAATCTTCCATTTCTAGAGGGTAGTGATAACTTAAAATAGGATAAATATCTGGAGAGTATAAATAATCTGGGAAAAGAGTAAGTGTGTTGAGATATTTATTGACATTTGATAAGATATATGTAGAATGTATAACTGAGAGAATTAAATACTAACTCAGAGGATGGTTGACAGTCTAGCAGAAGTTCTTAATCTCGTTGATTTGGCCATCCATGACAATGACAATGACTAGAGGCAATTTTAGTTTTCAAAGATGGGGGCAAAATATACAAGGATATGTTATTGCCCTCTGGTGAATAGAGGCTAGGGATCCTGACAAATATCCTATAATGTACAAGGTATTCTCCCACAACAAAAATCACCTGGTCCAAAATATCAATACTGTTGAAGCTGAAATAACCTTGTCTGGGAATTAGTGTGGGGATCTGGATAAAATTTAACAGAGATAAAAGTGAACTGAGAGAGTGAAACAAAGACAGAATGGGATTAAAAGCATCAAAAGAACTGTTCAGTCCTTGCTCACCTTTATTCTAATTTATATAGCTTTCTAAAGCACATGAGAAAATAGTGTGTGTTGTAAGTATTTAATAAGTGCTTTAAAAATAGTGTTTTCACCTTAAGAAAACAGAACCATCCTACACCATTGGTGGGAAAACAAATGGCTTCAGTCACCATGGAGAAGACCATGGAGGTTTTTCAAAAACTAAAAATAGAGTTTCCATGTTGTTGCTGTTCAGCCATCAAGTTGTGTCTGATTCTTTGCAACCTCATGGACTTCAGTATACCACGCTCCCGGTCCCTCACTATCTCCAGGAGTTTCTTCAAACTCATGTCCATTGAGTTGATGGTGCCATCTAACCATCTCAACCTCTGTCAAACCTTTCTACTTATGCTTTCAATTTTCCCCAGCATCAGAGTCTTTTCCAAGAAGTTGACTCTTCACATCAGGTGGCTAACGTACTGGAGCTTCAGCTTCAGTGTGTCCTTCTAAAGAATATTCAGTGTTGATTTTATTTAGGACTGACTGATTTGATCTCTTTGCTGTCCAAAGAACTCTCAAGAGTCTTCTCCAACACCACAGTTCAAAAACATAAGTTCTTTGGCACTCAGTCTTCTTCATGGTCCACCTCTTATATCTGTATATGACTACTGGAAAAACCATGAAGTAAGTTGATCAGTTGTGTCTGACTTTTTGTGACTCCATGTACTGTAGACTGCCAAGCTCATCCTTCTGTTGAATTCTCCAGGTAAGAATAGTAGAATGGGTTGCCATTTCCTTCTCAAGGAGATCTTCCTGACCCAGGGATCAAACCTGGGTTTCCTGCATTGCAGGTGGATTTTTTTATCATCTGAGCCACCAGGGAAGCTTGAACTATACAGACCTTTGTCAGCAAATGATGTCTCCACTTTTTAATACACTGTCTAGGTTCATCATAGTTTTTCTTCCAAGGAGCAAGCATCTTTTAACTTCATGGCTGCAGTCACCATCACAGTGATAGTAGTTTTATGTATATCTTTTGACTCATATGTGTTCTTCCAAAATATAGGTTGTATTTTAGATATAAGCTTGAACTTATATATATGACACTGTGTTATGCACATCATTCTTCTCCTTGTTGGTTTCTTTAAAGACTATGTGTCTTGCTTTGTGCATAGCCAGAATAACACACAATTGGCTGTTTCAAATGTCTGCAAAATACTTTAAGGTTTAAAATTAATATATTTCCCCCACAGATTTCCCTTTGACTTATTGAAAGTACAAATAATAGGACTTTTATTTGTGAATATCTCACATGTGCCTCACTTTTATAAGTGAACATCTTACATGTGCTTCTTCATTGTATTGTGTTAGAATTTCTACCAAATAATATCCAGGAGTAAAGTTCAGTCCTAGATGGGAAAGGCAGACAATCAATGTCACTTGATAGTTGCCAGAGCTTGTCCCAGAACCTGATGCAACTTGCAAGACTTGGTAATATTTGTAATACTGTATCCCTACACATTTGGCATCATTCAGATTTCTGACATTTTCAGGCTTAACACACTGACAATTCCAATTATCACTTCCTTTGTTATATCAATATTTTATTTAAAATTATATTTAATATTTTGAGATTTCACTTCCATAAGTTGCTACATATAGCATTTCACAGTTTGGGAGTTACAATCCTCTGTTTTCTAAGATGTTACAGATATTAATTGCTCACCAGTTTTAGACAATATAAGTGTCTTCATTACATCTTCTTATTAACTTTTTCCAAGATGTTTGTGATGCACTTCATTAAACACAAATTTGGAAATTTTAAATTAATTAACTTTCACTTATGGTTTCAACTTTTTTTTAAGAAATTCATTGAAGTATAAAGTACATGCAAAAAAGGAAATAGTCTTTTAAATAAAAGATATTGGGGGAAATGAAAGTCAATATGGAAAAAGATAAAACTCGTATCTTACACTAAAGTGTAAAATGCAAATCGAAAAAATTTCAAGAAGAATATATAAAAAAGAATCTGTGTAACAGTCCGTTTGGGTATGAGTTTTTAGATACAACACAGAAAGCACCATTTATGAAACAAAAATTGACAAGTTGGAGTTCATTAAAATTAGCAATGCTTGCTCTATGTAAGACACTCTTAAAAGAGTCCAAAGACAAGCCACAGACTGGGAGAAATATTTGCAAACCATGTATCCAAAAAAGTAATTGTATCCAAAATATACAAGGAGCTCTTTAAAATCAACAATAAGAAACCAATGTAATTAAAACTTGGGCAAAAGATAGATACTTCATCTAAGAAATGATGCAAGTGGCAAATAAACAACATGAAAAGATGGCCAACATCATTTGTCTTTAGAGAAATTTAAATCAAAACACCAACAACATATCACTGCACATCTATGACAACAGCTAAAATCCCAAAGCTGACAAAATCAATTATTGGTGAGAACCTGAAGCAATAGGAACTGTCATTCATTGTTTGTGAGAATGAAAATGGTACATCCACTTTGAAAGACAGTTTTGCACTGCTTATTCACCCTACAAATAAAGCGAGTGGAGGTGATGGAATTCCAGTTGAGCTATTTCAAATCCTAAAAGATGATGCTGTGAAAATGCTGCACTCAATATGCCAGAAAATTTGGACAACTCAGCAGTAGCCACAAGACTGGAAAAGGTCAATTTTCATTCCAATCCCAAAGAATGGCAATGCCAAAGAATGTTCAAATCACCACACAATTGCACTCATCTCACATGCTAGGAAAGTAATGGTCAAAATTCCCCAAGCCAGGCTTCAACAGTACATGAACCGTGAACTTCCATATGTTCAGGTTGGATTTAGAAATGGCAGAGGAACCAGAGATCAAATTTCCAACAACCACTGAATCATCCAAAAAGCAAGAAAGTTCCAGAAAAACATCTATTTCTGCTTTATTGACTATGTCAAAGCCTTTGACTGTGTGGATCACAAAACACTGTGGAAAATTCTGAAAGAGATGGACATACCAAACCACTTGACCTGCTGCTTGAGAAATCTGTATGCAGGTCAGGAAAGCAACAGGTAGAACTGGATAGGGAACAACAAACTGGTTCCAAATCGGGAAAGGAGTATGTCAAGGCTGTATATAGGCACCATGCTTATTTAACTTATATGCAGAGTACATCGTGAGAAAAGCTGGGCTTGATGAAGCACAATCTGGAATCAAGATTGTTGGGAGAAATATCAATAACCTCAGAAATGCAGATGATATTACTCTTATTGCAGAAAGCAAAGAAGATCTAAAGAGCCTCTTGATGAAAGTGAAAGAGGAGGGTGAAAAAGTTGGCTTAAAACTCAGCATTCAGAAAACTAATATCATGGCAGCTGGCCCCATCACTTCATGGCAAATAGATGGAGAAATAATGGAAACAGTGGCAGACTTTATATTTTTGGGATCCACAATCACTGCAGATGGTGACTACAGCCATGAAATTAAAAGACACTTGCTCCTTGGAAGAAAAGCTATAACCAACCTAGACAGCATTTTAAAAAGCAGTTATATTACTTTGCCAACAAAGGTCCATCTAGTCAAATATATGATTTTTCCAGTAGTCATGTGTAGATATGAGAGTTGGACAATAAAGAAAGCTGAGCATCAAAGAATTGATGTTTTTGAATTGCAGTGTTTTAGAAGACTCTGAAGAGTCCCTTGGATTGCAAGGAGATCAAACCAGTCAATCCTAAAAGAAATCAATCCTGAACGTTTATTGGAAGGACTGATGCTAAAGCTGAAACTCCAATATTTTGACCACCTGATATGAAGAACTGACTCATTGGAAAAGAGCCTGATGCTGGGAAAGATGAAGGTGGGAGGAGAACGGGATGACAGGATGAGATGTTTGGATGGCATCACCGACTCAATGAACATGAGTTTGAGTAAACACCAGGAGTTGGTGACGGACAAGAAGGCCTGGTGTGTTGCAGTCCCTAAGGCAGCAAAGAGTCAGACAAGACTGACTGAACTGAACTTATTCACCTAAGAATAATCTTATCATATGATCCAGCAATTGTACTCCCAAGTAATTGATTAACTTTTATCCACACTAAAACCTGCATATGAATGCAGCTTTATTAATAATCACCAATCTAGCAAGATGTCCTTCAACAGGTCAATGATTGAAACAAACCTGGTATATCAATACAGTATGCTACAATTTAACAATGAAAAGGAATTCGCTATCAATCCATCAAACATTATAAGACGTCTAAAAGTAATATTTTTAAAGGAAAGATCCCAGTCAAAGAAGGCTATATACTATTTGATTAGTATTATATAACATTCTGGAAAAAAAATTATGGAGCTGATAAAGTAATCAGTGGTTTTCAGGGGTGCAGGGTGGGTATGGCAAATAGGTAAAGCACAGACAATTTCTTAGGATGGTGAAAGTATTCTGAATGGTACGGTAACATGGGATAAATGGCACTATACATTTGTCAAAGCCCACAGGACTTCACAGCAGAGTGAATCAACCTTTTAAAATATCATTTAGAATGTCAATGATTCCTAGGATCACCACAGGAACATACATGTGTTTCATTTTAGTCAATATACCAAGAAATAAAAACTATATATTCCATCTGGTGTCATATCCCTTCTGTCCCCAGGACGTTCCTTAACATTCCTTATCAAGTAGATCTGCTAGTGATGATTCTTTCAGTATTTTGTATGTCTGAAAAAATATTCATTTATCCTTTATTTTGAAAGATAGTTTTGCTGATAGCTTTTTCAGTATTTTAAACACTGCCATCTGACTTGCATTGTTTTTGACAAGAAATTTACTGTGATCTTTATCTTGCTTTCTGTGTATGAAAGTGAAAGTGGCTCAGTAGTGCCCAACAATTTGCAACCCCATGGACTGTAGTCCATGGAATTTTCCAGGCCAGAATACTGAAGTGGGTAGCTGTTCCCTTCTCCAGGGGATCTTCCTAACCCAGGAACTGAACCTATGTCTCTTGTATTGCACATGGATTCCTTACTAGCTGAGCCTCTAGGGAATCCCCAAAATACTAGAGTGGATAGCTGTTCCCTTCTCCAGGGGATCTTCCCAACTCAGGGATTGAACCCAAGTCTCTTGCATTGCAGGTTGATTCTTTACCAGCTGAGCCACCAGGGAAGCCCTTTGTGTATGTTATTGCTGCTGCTAAGTTGCTTCAGTCGTGTCTGACTCTGTGCCACCCATAGATGGCAGCACACCAGGCCTCCCCATCCCTGGGATTCTCCAGGCAAGAACACTGGAGTGGGTTGCCATTTCCTTCTCCAATGCATGAAAGAGAAAAGTGAAAGTGAAATCACTCAGTAGTGTCTGACTCCTAGCAACCCCATGGACTGTAAACTACCAGGCTCCTCCATCCATGGGATTTTCCAGGCAAGAGTACTGGAGAAGGGTGCCATTGCCCTCTATGTATAATATGCTCTTATTCCCTAGCTGCTTGTCTTTATCATCGGTTTTAAGGAATTTGATTAAGACGTGCTTTGTGTAATTAAAATCTTTTTTCTTGTGCTTGAGTTCGTTGAACTTCTTATTTGCGGGTTTATTGTTCTCAACACTTTGCAAAATATTTCAGCATTGTTTCTTTAAACTTTTTTTTTTTCTGTTCTTCTCTCTCTCCTCTTCTCTAGTTACATATATATTAGGTCAGTTTAAGCTGTCCGTGATTCACTGATGCTCTTCATTTTTCAAAATTTTGTGTTTCTCTACATATATCTCTCACTGTGCCCTCATATGGCAGAAGAACTGAAAGGGTTCTCTGGGGTATCATTTATAAGGGCACTAATTCTATTCACGAGGCCTTTACCCTCATGGCCTAACTGCCTTCCAAAGGTCTCACCATTACTTTAGGTGTTAGGATTTCAATATATGAATTTTGGAGGCAAAATTATGAAATCTATAGCAGAATCCATTTAGGTCTGTATTTTATTTGTACTTGCACAGTTTTAAATTATGGATTGAATTTCATAAAAATATATAAGACTATTTAGATTTTCTAGGTTTATCACACATAAATGGTAACCAATTATGATTTCACAATAAAAAATTGCATAATGCAATTATGAATTGTAAAGTATAAAGTGTAAGCCATAATGATCGCAAGACAGCCTAAATAGTAAAAAAACAGATTTAGATCTTGTGTTCACAGCAAAGACTAAATAGTCATACTAGACGCATATAAATCTAGATTTTGTTCAATATCTAATTTACTAAGAATTCAATACAGACAAGCACCAGGTACAGAAAAAAATCTTTTTGAAGGAACCTGAAACTTTCAGAAGCAACTTCCAAAATGCTCCTTTTCTTTTGCATCAGGTTATATTAGGTTTTGGATTAACAGACTAGTTTTAAATAACGTATGTGAAAAGTTTTTTCAAGGGAAGTTATTTTAGTTTGGAGGCTCCTTGGTTTTGTTCTTCCTCAGTTACACAGATAAGTAATGTCACTATATATAAACCACACGTTCATAATTATTTTATTGATAATAAAACTATAGATTATACTATGTTAATATAATTGTCCAATATGCTTTATTTGTTTTTTAAAGAATTCTGGTTGTGATCATTGGCATTTTTCAAGGCAATCTGGTCAAGATCATTCATTCTCCCAAGTGTGGGAGGAATGAGTTAGAAGACTGCTATGAATACTTTCTTTTCTAGGCAAAGACAGGTTTTAGGTTTGGAATATAAAATACATTGCATAGAAAATAATTTCATGATAATGTTGCCATTCTGAACATATGCTGTCCATTTGAATACATACATCACAATCCTATAATTTTACTTTAAATAAGAGAACTCTGACACTTGTACACAGGAGATATACACAAGATATTAAAGCAGGATGTGTGTAAATAACAAATATATATATATATATGTATACACACACACACACACACAAATGAAAAAAGGAAAAAGTGAAAAACTTAATAAAACATACTGTTTTATGAAGAGGAATAGTTAAACATTTTGATATATACATACAACTATTACTACACAGTAGTAAAAGCAAATGAACGAGATCTATATGTATAAACATAATCTCACAAATGTATTATGCTAACAGCAGTTGAAGAAAAAGCATCCAGTATAACCTATTTCTATATGAAATATGCAATTTTGCAGAATTCTTAGGGATCTATACATTATATAGCAAATTATAAAGAAATGCATGTGAATTATAAACACCAAATCTTTATTAGCCATCTCTGAGTGAGAGAGAAGATGTGTTCAGAAAGGGGTAGCAGAAATTCTAAAATATAGGTGAATATTATATTATTAAGAAAATAATAGGCATATTTTTCTGGATTATAAATAATCTATATTTATTTTTAAAATGTAATTACCATATATTGTATGTGAACTAAAAGAATAAAAAATTTGTCTGTCAGGAGGCATACATGTTCAAAATCAACACCATGATATTTCCCAGTAAATTATTACAAATTTTATGAAAAATAAAAATCCTATAATTCTCTAGTTCAAAATAATAAAAGAGTTTACAATCCAGGGAGGATAGAGGAATGGGGGAATCCACAAAAGTAAATAGATAAATGGAGCACAGATTATTACAGTTACAATAATGAAGTGCATTTTCCTCTAATTGGATAGATTAATGAAATCAAAAGTGGCAACAGAGCTTGTGTGGGACACTCATTTTTGCACGTTGCTGGCCAAACATTATCAAAAGAAATAATGAAAATAGATTAGATGGAACAGAAATAATTCCTTTAGTTATAGCTAGCTATGAATTTCATCAATTGCTAGGTGAGGCTTATCTTTAATTTGATCATATTCTAGACAACTTGTCTCAATGTTTGTTAACAAAAAAGAGAACTATACATTATTCTCCATCTACTGTGAAGAAGCAATCATTCTCAATTGATTTTGATCAATCTTTATGAATTTCTATTTTGAATAATCTCTTCCCATGTTATATTTAGGAGAGATCTGAAATAGTCCATCTGACAACCGGAGTGAATATACCGGTGCCTAGAGTGAGCAGATAAAATAACCAAATAAACATTATTTCCCAAATTTCCTGAAAGACATTCCTGATAAGACAATCCAGCTGCTAATAATTATTTACATCATTAAAAGCATGTTTGGTACATTTTGGAAACGTCAGTTAAACAAATTTTAGATAAGTTTCAGGTCCATATAAATTCTCAAAGTCTTTTATATGTGAACGTGTCTTATGAATCATTGGGCATAGGGTACATTAACAAAAGATTGTGTATTTCCCAAACCTTATTTGATAATGGAGACTTCTTATTTCCATGAACTCCCTATTGACATCTGAATTTCATCTTAACAAAGCTTACTTCTAACTAGGTGTGGACGTGTATAAACATGCCAAAAACTTTAAAAGTTTATGAAATAAGATAATTGATCTCTACAGCCATTAGGATATATATATATAAAATGTTTCATTTCAGCTTTCACTTAATCTAACAACAACTTTCAGTAAATCAAATATTTTTAAAGAAATGGAGCTTTTCATCCCTTTTAACCAAAAGAATTCTCTGGCCTACATTTAACTTGAACTCATAAAAAAATGAGATAAAGATTGAAGAATTTTCTACAAACTAGAACAATGGAATAGACCACACTGAGACAGAGTTCTTTGTTACTGAATCTTTCAAACAGCAGCTGAATGTTTCCTTCTAATATATATTCATATAAAGAGTATTTTTGCATTGAAAGCATGTTAGTCACTAAAGCATGTCAAGCTCTTTGTGACCCTATGGAATGTAGCCTGCCAGGCTCCTCTGTATATGGAATTCTCCAGGCAAGAATACTGGAGTGGGTAGCCATTCTCCAGATCATCTTCCTGACCCAGGGATTAAACCTGGGTCTTCTGCATTGCAGCAAGATTTTTTACTGTCTGAGCCACCAGGTAAGACCATTAGGTGACCCCCAAGGTACATTCAATGTCTTGGTGTCCACATGTGACCAAATGTCATAAAGAAATTGGATATCCACTTAAAGGTATAAAATGATTGGAAATAATTCAACCACATGATTATTAAGTCTTTCTCAGCTTAAATCTTTCTGAAAAATTTACTTCGGTATTTGTACTATGTAGTAATTACAGAAAACTTACAGAGCTTTAGGCTTTAGGTTGCTTTAAATGTATTCAAATTTTAGACATAGCTGTTTTACTGTCACATAGATGAATATCAAATATGACTAAATCATTCATTCTGAAGTTGCTCAAGTATAAGAAATGCTTAGGTCTTCATAATCAATTCAGGAGGCTTTTTATATAATTTTTGAGAAATGCGATTAAATTTCTGAAAAGATAATTGACTACCTGCATCATAGCAGCATATCTTGTTTAGATGAATCAAGCTATAGAGAGTAGTTTTGTTTAAAATTACCTTGGAGTGGAAAAGCTCTTGCAATGAGACACAATGTTATTAGTTTTGAAAGCTAACCTTGAATATTTGTATGGTCTTACAGATAAATGAGGAAAAAACTAAAAAGCACAGTTAAAAAGTCAGAAAGGGAATAACTAATAATTTATGGTGATTAGTATAATTTAATTAATTTTAGCATTATATATAAATGAGAATAACAACAGAAAGTTTGGGTATTCTTGCATTTGTAAAACCAATTTCTTTTATAAATAAGGTTAATTAATTATCTGGAGCTAGCTCTTACATTAATATCCTTACATATCTTTGCCTGGAAGAGGAAGTTTTACTAACAGCCCTACACAGGTTTATAGCAGCAGCAAGATATAGAAAAGATGAAGTAAAATTGTACCTGTTGTTCATACAGATTTAACCATCATCATCTCTACTCTCTGGAGATGGTTACAGAAATGATTTTCTTTTTCCTTAACATCCATTTAGTTCTTAGTGCTCCAAGAACTGCTAGAATATACCAGCTTTTCTTTCTGAAGAATGAGGCAAAATGTATAAAAGAAAACAAAATCATATGGATAAAGGAGAAGCAATGACAGCAACATAAAAGAAGCACATGTCACTCACATAGATACTGAGAGGAAAAATACCACATGCAATAAGAACCTGTTGTGGAGAAAAAAGCAATGGACTAGAATCAGGAAAACAGCCCTGGAAAATCTCTATCTATTAACGTCTTAAGGACTAATTTTTCACAATTTTAAAATCAGTGTGAAAGGTATTACATAAATAATATACAAATTTTTTTTTTCAAATTCTTCATTCTGTGTTCTCATTATAGTGGCCTTTGTGTTTGTGTCTTCCTTCTAGGTGAAATATTCCAAGAACTTAAATATAATTAGGGTACTAAGTAGTCTGCACCCAATTCTAATGTGTAGAAGGAGTTTCCCCACGCACCAAGAAGTTCTATGACACCAGCAAGCTGGATGTCCTACAAATCAACACAATTGTGACACTATCTACCTGGAGATAGTGTCAGATTTCACAGGTTAAGGGCTTGGTCTTGCAAGGCTGCTCACTCACAAACACAATTCAGATGCCAATCCCTAAACCGAGCTGTCACCTGTGCTTCTGATACACTGGCTATAGCTTGGAAGTTCTAAGAATTAACTCCAAAGGATTAACTCAATTAACTTGTTAAAGTGTCTCCCAGAACTCAGAGAAACCTTTTACTTACTAGATAACTAGTTTATTAGGAAAGGTTATAACTCGCAAAGAAGAAAGCACCCCAAAATTGTTGCAATCCAAAAAGAGAGGAACATTATGGAACTGATGCAAAAATATCCTGCCTTTAACCCATGTATATCAAGTTTTCCCTTTCTGTAAGAAGGACGGAATAGGAAATTAGAAGAAAACCAAATCTTCAATGCATCATCTTTTACATTTCTCCTAAAATATTGAAATAAATTTATGTATTTTTTTGTTTACCAACTCGAAGTGAATTTGTGTATTTTTGTGTTTACTTAACTCTCTCCCACTAAAATACAGCATCATGAGTGCAGAATACAACCCAGGATATAGACAACACTCAGTAAATATTTCTTGACTTCATTTAATTCAATCAACAAAAAGAACATTAATTTAATAGTAAATTTATCATGTGCTCCTGTTGGTCATTAAGTTGTGTCTGATTCTTTGCGACTCCATGGACTATAGCCCACCAGGCTCCTCTGTCCATGGGAGTTCCCTGACAAGAACTGGAGTGGGAATCATTTTGATCAAGAGATAGAGCCTGTGTCTCCAGCATTGGCAGGCAGGTTCTTTACCACTGAGCTACACTGTGTATAAAAAAGGACACTTACTCAGTTTCTCATGTAATCTGTGATGATGGACTACATGAGCATTCATTCATTTACTCTCTTGTACTGATACTGAAACTATAATCCTAATAGAATTTTGTAATTCATAGACCATAGTGCTAAGCTTATGATATCATAGCCATCTGCTAGCTTATTTCATATGATATTTCTGGTCATTTTACTGTAAGAGGAAGGTAAATATATGTATATCTCACATACATATTACGTGTGTTGGCTACAAATCTCTCTTGTTCTTTCTCTCCATTTTCCCCTGATTTCAACTTAATCAAAATGCAGAGGTACTATAAATCTCCTGTGTAGGCTTCTTCTCTTCAATCAATCTGGAATTATTTGGTACAGTGCCTTTCATATTATAATAAAGCATATTTTTATGTCTTATTTTTTAAAAATTTTGTTACACTAGTCATTTTATTATTTTGGATTTAAATCAAATGGATATCACAAGCAAAATGTTTCCTTTCTTATGCTCACTGTTATGATCTATCTTAACTTTGAAATGAAATTTTCAAGATTTTATTAAAGACAATACTGAAATGAATATTATTGTTTGTATTTGTGTAAAAAGAGTAAAAGAAACTCTATTTCAAGAAGCTTACATAAAAGCAGCAGGAGAATTTCAATATATTATAAATCAGAAGCTTATACTGTGCTATACCCAGTCTGCTCCATGAGGCAAGTGAGGCCAGAAAAACATTTTATAGACACATCTACCTTATACCAGTAATTAACTTTAGGCAGCCAAGTAAATTGTATATGTCAATCATATAATGAAAATGCATCAAGCTGAATTCTTTCTCTGATAAAAAAATGGTATAAGTTTATAAAATGTCCTATAATGCTAGAATATTTACAGGCATAGTGATTTTAGAGATAAACATAAAAATCAATAAATATAAATTAATTACTTCTTAATAAAAATTTAAGAAAAAATTAAGGAAAAAATGGACATTTGAAGTGATGCTTTTTAAGGTTTCCAACTAATCAGATAAATAAGCATGATGATTAGATTACACACAGCCATTTGTATAATATTAATAACAAAATTATTTTATGCTATTAACAAATAATTCTGTGTTGTCTTCAGAACTCAATTTAGTCACTTATTTTCATTTAAAGTAGAAAATATGAATGTGTTTGACATTTTGATATGTTTATTAACAAAAAACAATCATGTAACAGAATCAATTATCTAGTTAAGTGTAGGCACTGTTACCAATTTTTCAATGATATTAGACATCAAATTTAAATTCAATACAAAAATATATGTAAACTTTGGATAACTTATTATATAGGCATTCTGTCATTATTGCTTTTGAGCAATTGTTGACCAAAGGTTTTTGCAGACTAGGAATTAGATTTACACAGACTCAGCTACATTTTTGTTCTCTTTGAAGAGAGAATTCTATTTTAGAGTAATATTAAATCATAATATCATACTACATACTTCAGCAGAATACAGATTTAAAAAAAAAAAAAAAAC
This sequence comes from Antilocapra americana, assembly GCA_007570785.1. Classification (NCBI taxonomy): domain Eukaryota; kingdom Metazoa; phylum Chordata; class Mammalia; order Artiodactyla; family Antilocapridae; genus Antilocapra; species Antilocapra americana. The sequence goes on along the minus strand of ML664163.1, from coordinate 12,716,040 downwards.
AAGTAGCATTGACTTTTGGTTTTAGCTCTAACCTGTAAAGTCTTTGGAAGTCATCACTCCCCTCTTAGAGCAGGCAAGAGCTGAACAAATTGAAAATCAATGACATTAATTAGGCTTGTCTGAGAACTGAGGTCACAGAACAGAGCCCAATCCAAAATCTCCAGTGACAAGTACAGAGAAGTACAGCCTATATCAATTTACCAGGATTAGAAGTCACTCAAACCATATACTAGTGGAAATGCTTAAATAATAAGTTTGAAAAATTGCTGGATGCAGAGTATAGACTATTATGAGAATAAGAAACTCCTAATTTTCTTTGTTGTTAGAGATCCCTCACATTTTTATGTTATAATATCCAGGAACCCAGCCAGGTCCACATGATGCACAAACAAGAAATTTCTTGTGTTTATGGCAAAGATGAAGAAAGAAAACTATTCTGATATATGCCCAGAGTGTTCTTCATAAGAAAGGATGATCCAGTAAGAGAAAAACTTTACCAGAGATTGATATGACATGAGGAAGGGAATCTAACTATAGCCTTTCTCTAGCTTTCTGCCTCACCTAAGGGAGAAAAATTAAAAGTTGATAAATACTTGTGCGATAACAGGCCAGACAGAATCAATAAAAGAATGAGACAATCAGAAGACTATAGACTGTATCTCCTTCCTTCACATCTTACCACCATAGCAATAGGATTCCATATAATAACACGGGATTATAGTTAAAAGAGTCAACAAAGTTCAGACTCTATTAGGTAAGGACTGCTTAGGGGAACTCAGAAATACAGGGGAATTTAACAACGAACAGACAACAACAAAGAAGACAGGTGAAACCAAAGGTTCTGACACCTAAAGCTACAGAAGATATTAAACACAGTCCAACTTCTAGCAAAATTAACATAGAACCTCACAATAAAACCTATTTATCTCAGATCCTATTACTTGATAAATCACTCTAGGGTTTTCAAAAAAAAAAATCTCCTAAGGCAAGAAAAAAGAATTAAGTGTAAAGAAACAAAAAAAGAATTAAAACTAGATTCAGATATAACAGATTTTGATCTATGAAGTTTGAAATTTAAGTAACTATGATTAACAGGCTAAGGGCTCTAGTGAAAAAAATTAGGCAATATGACAAAAGAGATGGGTAATATATGCTGAGAAATGGAAATTCAAAGAACGAATCAAAAGAAAATACTAGAAATCAAAAACAGTTTGACAGAAATAGAGGGAGACTTCTTTTTTTGATTCTTATTAATTTTTATTTTTTTAATTAATTTATTTTAATTTTCTTTACATTATCTTGTTGGTTTTGCCATACATTGACATGAATCTGCCATGGGTATACATGTGTTCCCCTTCTAGAACCCAGAGGGAGACTTCTGATGAGCTAACAAAGGAAATATCAGTGAACTCGAAGATAGGTGAATAGAAACGTTTCTGGAAAATTCTGAAAGAGATGGCAATACCAGACCACCTGACCTGCCTCTTGAGAAACCTGTATGCAGGTCAGGAAGCAACAGTTAGAACTGGACATGGAACAACAGACTGGTTCCAAATAGGAAAAGCAGTACATCAAGGCTGGATATTGTCACCTTGCTTATTTAACTTCTATGCAGAGTACATCATGAGAAATGCTGGGCTGGATGAAGCACAGCTGGAATCAAGATTGCTGGGAGAAATATCAATAACCTTAGATATGCAGATGACACCACCCTTATGGCAGAAAGTGAAGAAGACCTAAAGAGCCTCTTGATGAAAGTGAAAGAGGAGAGTGAAAAAGTTGGCTTAAGCTCAACATTCAGAAAACTAAGATCACAGCATCCGGTCCCATCAGTTCATGACAAATAGATAGGGAAACAATAGCTGACTTTATTTTTCTGGGCTCTAAAATCACTGCATATGGTGATTGCAGCCATGAAATTAAAAGACACTTACTCCTTGGAAGGAAAGTTATGACCAACCTAGACAGCATTTTAAGAAGCAGAGACATTACTTTGTCAACAAAGGTCCGTCTAGTCAAGGCTATGGTTTTTCCAGTAGTCATCTATGGATGTGAGAGTTGGACTCTAAAGAAAGCTGAGCGCCGAAGAATTGATGCTTTTGAACTATGGTGTTGGAGAAGACTCTTGAGAGTCCCTTGGACTGCATGGAGATCCAACGAGTCCATCCTAAAGGAGATCAGTCCTAGGTGTTCATTGCAAGGACTGATGCTGAAGCTGAAACTCCAACACTTTGGCCACTTGATGCGAAGAGCTGACTCATTGGAAAGGACCGAGATGCTGGGAAAGATTGAGGGCAGGAGGAGAAGGGGATGACAGAGGATGAGATAGTTGGATGGCATCACCGACTCAATGGACATGGGTTTGAGTGGACACCGGGAGTTGGTGATGGACAGGGAGATTTGGTGTGCTGCGGTTCATGGGGTCACAAAGAGTCGGACACAACTGAGCAACTGAACTGAACTGAAACTGAAACTGTAATACAAAGAGAAAAAATAATGAAAAACAATCCATGCACTGTGGAACAATTTCAAAATGTGTAATTACATGTATCAGAAATACCACAAGAAGAAAGAAATAGTAGTGCTGAAAAAATATTTGAAGAAAATTTTTCAAAATTAATTGCAAACCACAAATCAGAAAGCTAGCTCAGAGAACACCTAACATGATGAATAAATAAAACCAGGTGTTTTGTATGGAAATTGTAGAAAATCAAAGATAAAGAAAAAATCTTGGAAGCAATCAGAGAAATAAAATATCTTACCTATAGATGAATATAAATTCCATCAATTTCTTGTTAGAAACCATTAAGCAAGAAGATACTGAAGTGAAAAATTCAAAGTATTCAACAAGATAAAAACATCAATCTGACAGGAATTCTATATGCAGTGATATTACCATTTAAAAGAGGAAAAAAATGCTTTCTTAGATAAATAAAAACAGAATTCATCAGCAGTTAACTTGCCCTGCATGAATTGCTAAAAATGATTTTCAGGGTTGATAGAATGTGATATAGCTCAGAAACTCAGACTGACATTAAGAGAGGAGCATCAGAAAAGGATTGAAAGAAGATAAACATTTTATTCTTCTTATTCTTAGTTGATCTAACAGATACATATTTGTTCAATATAATAGCAACAAATATATAAAGTGATTATAGCATACATATAGGTAAAATGGATGAAATCACTGCTGCAAAGGACAGAAAGGAAAAATTAGTAATATCATGTTATAACATACTTGCACAACCCATAAAGCATTATGGCATTATTTGAAAAAATACTTATATTACCTATAAACTTATATTTCAAGTTCTATGGAGCCCACCAAAAAATAATTTGAAAATAAGTGTAACTTATACTCAGAGGAGAAAAAATGGAAGGGTATAAAATGCTTCATTAAAAGCAAGTTGCATAAAAGCAAGATAAAAATTGAGAACAAATACAACAAACAGAAAGCAGTTTCATGGGAAAGTAAATTAACTGTCTCAATAACCACTTTAATTGTAAATATCCAAAAAATATCAATTAAAAAAGAGAAATTGACAAAACTGATTTAAAAGAAAAAAAAGTTGTCTAAAGCAACTTATTTTAAAGCTAAAGACTAAGATAAAAGTAATGGGACAGAGAGCAACATAATTTATTAACACTAATCAAAAAGATACTGGAGTAGCTATATTAATTTCTTAAAAAGCAAACTTCTTTGCTTCTATTTCTGAAAAGCAAGATAGGGAACAATTATTAACGATAAAGAGAGCAATTATGTAATGATAAGAAGGTCAACTCTCCAAGAAAATTTAACAGTCTTAATGTGTATGCACATAACAATAGTTTCAAAATATGTAAGGCTAAATCTTCAAGGAAAAATAAATCTATGCTTATACTTAAAGACTTCAACATACCTCTTTTAGTAAATATAGATCTATTAGGCATAAAATCACTAAGGAGATGGTTGATAGAAGAGTACCAGCTAAACCTTCTTAACTAAACAGCAGATTATACATTATTCTTTAACTCCATAGAACATTCTCAGCTATAGACTTTGGGGCCATAAAACTCATCTCACGAATTTAAAAAAATAGAAAGCACATAAAGTAGCCAACATTCCCCTGAGTAGTTAGAGAGTAAATAAAATATGACTAAATAACATATCAATCAAAGAAGGCTCATGAGAAGTTCTTAAAATATTTTCAGTTAATTGAAAATTAAAAATTATCATTGTTTGTAGGATGTAGACAAGTAACAGATAAATATTTATATATTAGAAATGAAGAAAGAAATAAAATCAATTGTCTTAGCTTCTGCCTAAGAAGACACTAGTGAAAGAGAGGCAATTTAATCCTAAAGAGATTACAAAAAAAAAAAATAATAAAATGAAGAGGAGAAATTAATGAAATTCAAACCAAAAAAGCAATAGAGAAAAATCAACAAAACTAAAAGCTTGTTCTTTGAAAATACAAATAAAATTGACAAATCCCTAGCCAGGCTAACCAAAAAAAGAAAAAATAGAGCAAACATAAATTATCAATATTAGAAATAAAAAATTGGTCATATCTACTGATTCATACACATCAAAATGATAATAAAAATATTCTGAACTCTTTGCCCACAGGGTTGATAATTTATGAAAGGAACAAAAACACACAAGGATAAATAGGTTATTTGATTAGGCCTTTATCTATTTAAGCCAAATCAATAATTTATAACCTTTTAAAAAGGCCCATATGAATTCACTGGTGAGTACTACCAAATATTTAAGCACAATTCTCTAAAACCTCTTCCAGCAAATAGAAGTATGGGAACAGCTCTTAACTCAATTTGTGAGGCCACTGTTACCCAAATACCAAAACTGGATATTACAAACAGAAAAACTACAGATCAATATCTCTCATGAAGGTAGATGCTAGAAGAAATATTAGCAATTGAAAGTTAATAGCATATAAAATGAATTATATGCCAAGATTAAATAAGATTTAATGCAGTTATGCAAAACAAGTACAACACTTGAAAAATCAATTAATGTAACTCACAATACCAGCAGGCAAAAAAAAAAAACAATCAAATGATCATATGTAGAAAAACATTTGCTAAAATCCAAAAACCATTCATGATAAAAACTCTCAACAAACTAGGACTAGGGAATGACTTCTCTACTACATAGGACTAGGGACCAATTTCTTCAACTTGATAAAGGACAAATACAAAAATCTTCCTGCATACTTAATGAAAAAAAACTGTATATTGATTGTCCCATAAGATCAGGAAGGACAAAGAGGATAACACCTCTCATTACTACTTTTAAACATTGTACTGTAAGTTCTAACTAGTGCAATAAGACTACAGAAATAGGACATAAAGTATATAGATTGGAAAGGAAGAAATAAAATTGACTATGTTCACAGATGATATGTTTGCCTATTTTCCAGTAGTCATGTAAACAGATGTGAGAGTTGAACCATTAAAGAAGGCTGAGCACCAAAGAATTGATGCTTTTAAACTGTGGTATTGGAGAAGACTCTTGAGAGTCCCTTGGGCAGCAAGGAGATCAGTCAATCCTAAAGGAAATCAACCCTGAATACTCATTGGAAGGACTGATGTTGAAGGTGAAGCTCCAATACTTTGGCCACCTGATGTGAAGAGCGGACTCATTGGAAAAGACCCTGATGCTGGGAAAAACTTAGGGCATGAGGAGAAGAAGGTGACAGAGGGTGAGATGGTTGGATGGCATCACTGACTCAATGGACATGAATTTGAGCAAACTCCAGGGGATGAGATGGTGAAGGACAGGAAAGCCTAGCCTGTTGCAGTCCATGGGTCACAAAGAGCTGGACATGACTGAGAGACTGAACAACAACAAATTAATCAACAACAACAATAAAACCTCTTGGCACTAAGAAGTTGTTATAACAATATGCCTTTTTGTATATTAGCAACGATAAACTGGAATTTCAAAGTGATGTATTTACTGGGATACACCAGCATGTCAACATCTCTCAGGAAGTCTTCTGAGAGCTCCTGTAAACTTTATGTTGCAGACAACATCGGTGAGAGCTTAAAGAGCTCCCAAACCGTAATAGATGTGGTCCTCTATCTCTTGAACAATGGTTCTTAATTAGGGGACATTTTGCCTCCCTTACAGGAGATTTTGCCTCTCAGGCAACATTTGACAATGTCTGGATACATTTTTGGTTATCAGAACTGGTTCAGGGCTGCTACTGATATCTAGTGGTAGAGGATAGCAGTGCTGCTAAACACACTACATCACATAAGACACATCCCAACCCCTTAGCAAAAATTATCTGGCCCAAAATAAAGTTGGAGAACTCTGCTCTATATAAACACAAATGCTCAACCAATACTTAAATTAGGCCTTCCTTGGTGGCTTAGATGGTAAAAAATCTGTCTGCAATGCAGACCTGGGTTCGATCCTGGGTCAGGAAGATCCCACGGAGAAGGAAATGGCAACCCACTCCAGTATTCTTGCCTGAAGAATCCCATAGGCAGAGGAGCCTGGCAGGCTAGAGTCTATGGGATCACAAAAGAGTGTGACACTATGGAGCAACATATATATAATTTATATAATCATATATTATATTATTATATATAATCATGTTATTATATATATATGAAATAGATATATTTGTGTAATATTTAAGACAGAAATAACATGGGGTTTTTGCTTATTTATCAAATAAAGATGGCTAATGAGAAAAACAAAAGGAAACAAATAATTTTTAGAAAAATTGACCCAGCATTGAAATCATGATGCTTACATTTCAATTTAAATAAATATCACGTCAATGTTTTCACACAGGTCATCTCTTAGTGATAGAAACTTGAATGTATCTTTCAACTGGAAGAGAAAGTACATTTCAGGGCTCCCCTTGTCATTTATCAAGAGAACTAGTACTGTCTTTGCTTTGCTTTGCTTTGCTTTTTTTGGTATAGAATTTTAATAAAAAGCAGAAAAGCCAAAGACCTGTTTTCTAAGGAAAATAAACTTACAGTTTTAAAATCTTTAATCACTGAGTAGCAGGGTTGCATATCAATTTTAAAAAAAAAGAATATTTTTGAGTATCTCATTATCTACCTTATATCTCTCTCATATTTTTTTTTGCTAATTTCCATAATTAGAGAGAGTTATGTGGCTCACTCCAAGTATAGAAAGACATTACTTTCAGGTAATGATTAGTGATTAATTTGACAGATCTGTCGCTAAATTTCAAAAAGCAGGAAGAGCCAAACTTTGACAGTGATGACTTGTCTAAAATGAAAATAGGAGAATATTGAATTACTTTTTCAAAATTCTGAGAGGAAAAGGTCATGACACTGCTTTCAAAAGGCAAAAGAAGCAGAAACTATGATAATTAAACAATTGAGATATACTACAAAAAATCTCAATTTGTTAGAATGTTCTTCAATGATGTATTTTCCTTTTGTTTTCTGATTTTCTAAAAACTGTTTTGCCTGATTTTATTAAGTACTGTGATTGATTCTATGGTAGTAAATTTTGTACTATGCATTGTATCTGAATGCCTTAAGATTCCTCTACTTTTAAGTCAATATGTAACCTAAGTGTTTTAAAATGCAATACATAATTAGCAGATTATAATTCTGTTTAACACAACACATTGCTTAAATCTAATATAACAATCAATCACTTTTTAAAAATGAAATCAGAATATACATCATAAACTCTAGTATCTTAAATAAAAATAAAAATTCAGGTCTATCAGTATAAATAAAATAATGTCAATTTACCTTTTGCTTCTCTCACACTCCCTTTTCCCCACTCCAACATACCTGTTCAACTGAATTTAAGGAGTATTAAAATTTACTTTCATTACTCACTTGAGTTCAAAGCTTGGCCTTCTCTTACTAGACATGTGAAATTGATCAGTTAACTTAAATTAGATTGCCAGGAGAAATATCAAAACCTCACATATGCAGATGACACCATCCTTACAACAGAAAGCAAATAAGAACTAAAGAGCTTCTTGATGAAGGTGAAAGAGGAGAGTGAAAAAGCTGGCTTAAAACTCAACATTCAAAAAGCTAAGATCATTGTGTATATGTACCACAGCTTTCTTATCCATTCATTAGTTGCTGGGCATCTAGGTTGCTTCCATGTCCTGGCTATTGTAAACAATGTGGTGATGAACATTGGGGTGTACCTGTCTCTTTCAATTCTGGTTTCCTCGGTGTGTATGCCCAGCAGTGGGATTGCTGAGTCATATGGCAGTTCTATTTCCAGTTTTTTAAGGAATCTCCACACAGTCTTCCATAGTGGCTGTACTAGTTTGCATTCCCAACAACAGTGTAAGAGGGTTCCCTTTTCTCCATATCCTCTCCAGCATTTATTGCTTGTAGACTTTTGGATGGCAGCCATTCTGACTGGTGTAAAGTGATACCTCATTGTGGTTTTGATTTGCACTTCTTTGACAATGAGTGATGTTGAGAATCTTTTCATGTGTTTGTTAGCCACTTTTATGTCTTCTTTGGAGAAATGTCTGTTTAGTTCTTTGGCCCACTTTTTGATTGGGTCGTTTATTTTTTTTTCTCATTTATTCTATTTTATTTTATTTTATTTTTTATTATATCTCTTTTTTTTTATTGTTTTTGCCATACATTGTCATGATATCACCATGGGTTTGCATATGCTTCCCCTCCGGAACCTCCCTCCCTCCTCCCTTCCCCCAGGGAAATCTCGCTGCACCAGCCCCAAGCATCAATCCTCGGCTGGCGATTGATTAGACATATGATAATTAACATGCTTCAATGCCCTTCTCCCATATCATCCCACCCTTACCCTCATCCACAAAGTCCACAAGTTTATTCTATACATCTGTGTTCCTTTTGCTGTCTCGCAAGTTGGGTTCTCGTTACCGTCTTTCTAAATGCCATATATATGCGTTAATATACTGTATTGTTGTTTTTGCTTCTGGCTTACTTCACTCTGGATAATGGGCTCCAGTTTCGTCCATCTGAGTAGAATTGCCGGGAATGCAAACTAGTACAGCCACTATGGAAAACAGTGTGGAGGTTCCTTAAAAAGCTGCAAATAGACCTGCCATATGACCCAGCAACCCCACTGCTGGGCATATACACTGAGAAAACCAGAATTGAAAGAGCCACGTGTACCCCAATGTTCATCGCTGCATTGTTTACAATAGCCAGGACATGGAAGCAACCCAGATGCCCATCAACTGACGAATGGATAAAAAAGCTGTGGTACATATACACAATGGAATATTACTCAGCATTAAAAAAAAATTCATTTGAAGCAATTCTACTCAGATGGACGAAACTGATTGGGTCGTTTATTTTTCTAGAATAGAGCTGCAGGAGTTGCTTGTATATTTTTGAGATTAATTGTTTGTCCGTTCTGAAGGCTGCCTTTTCATCTTGCTTTTAGTTTCCTTTGTTGTGCAGAAGCTTTTCATTTTAATTAGGTACATATACACAATGAAATATTACTCAGCCATTAAAAAGAATTCATTTGAATCAGTTCTACTCAGGTGGACGAAACTGGAGCCTATTATACAGAGTGAAGTAAGCCAGAAGGAAAAACAAAAATACAGTATACTAATGCATATATATGGAATTTAGAAAGATGGTAATGAGAACCCTGTATGTGAGACAGCAAAAGAAACACAAATGTATAGAACAGTCTTTTGGACTCTATGGGAGAGGGCAAGGGTGGGATGATATGGGAGAACAGCACTGAAACATGTTAATCATCATATGTGAAATCAATTGCCAGCCCAGGTCTGATGCTCAGGGCTGGTGCACTGGGATGACCCAGAGAGAGGGAATCGGGAGGGAGGTGGGAGGGGGGTTCTGGAAGGGGAACACATGTATACCCATGGCAGATTCATGTCAATGTATGGCAAAACCAACACGATAATGTAAAGAAAATTTAAAAAAAATTGTTAAGAGGGCAGATCTAATATTAAGAATTACTAACCACAGTAAAATAACATTAAAAAACTCAAAATAAATAAATACATAAAAGCATAATCACAATCCCCCCCCCACAAAAAAAAACGCTAAGATCATGGCATCTGGTCCCATCACTTCATGGCAAATAGATAGGAAAATAATGGAAACAGTGACAGACTTCATTTTCTTGGGCTCCTAAATCACTGCAGACAGTGACTGTCACCGTGAAATTAAAAGACACTTGCTCCTTGGGAGGAAAGTTATGACCAACCTAGACAGCATATTAAAAAGCAGAGACGTTACTTTGCCAACAAAGATCTGCATAGTTAAAGCTATAGTTTTTCCAGTAGTCATGTATGGATGTGAGAGTTGGACTATAAAGAAAGCTGAGTGTTGAAGAATGGATGCTTTTGAATTGCAGTGTTGGAGAAGACTCTTCAGAGTCTCTTGGACTGCAAGGAGATCTACTCCATCCATCCTAAAGGAAGTCAGTTCAGAATATTCATTAGAAGGGCTGATACTTAAGCTCCAATACTTTGGCCACTTAATGCTAAGAGTCAACTCATAAAAAAGATCCTGATGCTAGAAAAGATTGAAGGCAGGAGGAGACGAGGATGACAGAGGATGAGATGGTTGGATGGCATCACTGACTCAATGGACATGAGTTTGAGCCAGTTCCAAGAGATGGTGAAGGACAGGGAAACTTGGTATGTTGCAGTCCATGGCGTCACAAAGAGTTGGGCACAACTGAGAGATGGAGCAACAACAATTTAAATCAGCCTGTGACTCATGATTGTCATCAGTCAAATGGAAATAATAGTACATGTATGTTAGGACTGTTATAAGGGCTAGAGAAAACATAGTATATAATATAAAGCTTTGTGTAGGTAAGCATGAATCTTGTTAACATTTTGTTAACAGCTTTTCTACTTGAACTCAGTTTGCTTTGATGATATCTGTGGCAAAAGCTGGAAGATGGTTTAGTTAAATGTGTTCTTCTGAAACTTGCCAGTGCCTGAAGTTGATCCCCACCTGACTCATGTTCAGTTCAGTTCAGGACCAATATCACTATGGACACTTTTCAAAGCCTCTGCTGCAGAGTCACCTTGCTGCTTGCTATGTTAGGCTTACAGAAAGCCCTGGTGACATTTAATTTAATGTCTTCCTATGTTTGGCCATGCTCCAGAAATTTGGTAACATTAAATTCATCTTCCCCTACCTACCAATGGCTGATAGACAAAATTGTGATGCACACACGCCTCAGGTTAAATTGGATAGGAGGCCCGGGGGGGAGGGAGGAGGGAGGGGGGAGGGAGGGGTTTCTGGAGGGGGAGCATATGTAAACCCATGGTGATATCATGACATTGCATGGCAAAAACAATAAAAGGGAGAAAAAAAAGATAAAAATGCAAAAAAAAAAAAAATTGGATAGGAGGCATTGTTGGGGAAACTCAAAACGTCCTGTTTTCCAAGAGCCCAAAATTGAATAAGATGAAAGGCATTTGTCATCATCCTCAGAATACTTTAACACATGTGTCTTTTTTCTCTTCTACCACATCTTCTTCTCAATCCATTAGAAATAAAATAGGTAGGTTTCCTTGACATCAGCTTTGTAGCTAAACCTTAATGTTAGGAAAGCATGAAGGAGAAAGAGCAGGACAAGCTTGCCCACGTACCCAACAATTGGATTGATTCCTTTGCTGGGCATACAAGTGGGCACACTGTAGAAAAGTATTTCCATAAGGTGCCTATTCCACAACCAGAAATTACAGAAGCAGCAGATGTCTAAGAATGAAAAGTTAGGCATTTAAAAGAAACTTATACAGAAAGGTCTTCTTCTATAAGAATTATGCTTGTGGTATGATCCTTAGATATTACTGCAGCTGCAGGTTTAGGAATCTGACATGCTTGGGCATACCATACATTTTGGCCAAGAAAGACAGCACTCTCAGCCATAGGCCCCCACCCTCCCTCCTCTCTCAGTGATGCATGTTGCATTCCAGGCATAGTGGATTTCAACAGGTTCAACTAACCAGCAAGACAATGAGATCCCAGTAGAGACTGAGTAGTTCCCTTTCACCTACGGGTATCAAGTAGCTCATCTACCTTGGTGGGACATCCTACTGCAAATTCCAATAGCTGATGCCTCTCCTAGGTGTGATGGGACTGGGTGTTCTCAGCAGCATAGTGCATTGTTCCACAGTGAGAATGGGGGCAATGGCTTTCTCCCAAGGCTTCAAGACTTCCATACCTTTATAGCATGGGGTGTGTCAACAGAGGTCCACAGTCTGACATAGGGAACTGCAGGCTCTACTGATTGATCGTTCAAGTGTATTAAAACCTGGATAGTACTTTAGTCCATAATCTTCTGCTGTAATATTCCATTCTTCCTTTCTACCATTCCTGCTGCTTGTGCATTTTAAGGGAGATGGAATATCCATTCAATGTCATGTTATTTTGCACATACCATGATTTGGATACCATGACCTTTGAAAAGTGACCCTCAATCACAGTCTTTTTGATAAAAGTGGCCTTCCCTGTTGGCTCAGACAGTAAAGAATCTACCTGCCAATGCAGGAAACCCAGGTTCCATTCTTGGGTCAAGAAGATTCCCTGGAGAAAAGCATGACTGCCCACTCCTTTATTCTTTCCTGGATAATCCCATGGACAGAGGAGCCTGGCAAGCTATAGTCCACGGGGTTGTGAAGAGTCGAACATAGCAGCAATTAATTTTTTTTAAGCTTCTTTAATTCCCTGATGGTGGCAGCCTGGTCTAAATCAGACTTTGTCATAGCATTCAGACCTAGTTCATGTCGTCTTTTACCTTCTTAGCTTTGCAAAGCCCACATTATGTTCTCCAACATATTATCCTGCTCCCCTAACCTTGTCTGCCAGCTCCAAATCCTACAGAGCAGTCCTTGTCTAACTTCAGCTCTTCTTCCAACTTTCTAACTGGAGCTTCAACCTCTAGCTGGCGTGGAAAGGCCATTCCATGTTTCAGTCATGTATTTATCTTCTCTGTTGCAGTATGCTATACACAGTTCTTCATTAAATACATTAAAACAAACACATTAAACCTGAGGTGTTCCTGGGTATCTCTGCCTTCAGGTGGTGACCCTCAAACACCTAAAATACAGGTCAGCCTTCCCCTCATAGAGGTCAGTGGCCTCCCTGGAATTTCCCTTGTGGTACCTCTTTCCCAAGACTCATTCCTTTGGTGTCCTGGCTGTCTTGCCAATTGTCAGGAGCTCTCCGGATGTAATCATAAACTGACTTCCATATATGAAAGAAAAGGGTAGACTGAAGAAGGAGGTAGTTCACCTCCATATTGGTAATTGGCAGTTTTAATGAGCAAGGGAACATTTATATGAGGCATTGTCTTACATGGCTACAAGTGACTAAATCTCTGGTTCCACTGGCTGGATTTCAATGGCATACATCATTCAGATGGTCTCAACAACACATTACTCTCTCAAGCCTGCAACCTTGAAGTGGCTCCTTATGTAGAAGAAATAGATCATACATTCCATGGAGAGAGGAGAAAGAGTGAGGAGCCTCTGATTGTCTGGGTTTAATGCCCATGTCAACCAGAGATCACACTCTCTCAATACACCGAGTGTGATTATGAAGACTAAGTTAGGCAATGAATACAAAATGCTTACACAATGCCTGTGCACAAGAAGCACTCCAGACCAGATCTTATAGCTTTACCCCTAACAATTCCCTGTCCACTGATATCTCCTCAATTAAGGCTGTAATATTATTGTCCCAGAAAGGACTTGGCATAGTAGACCAAGGAGAAGCATCAAATTATTGTATTTTAACATGGAAAGCTACAGCTGAGATATAACACAAAGGCAGGGAAGAAAGCTTTACTGTACTAGTGTTTCTCACCACAGTGAGATTGTATAGGAAAAGAAGTTGGAGGGAAAAGTATTAAAGGTCATTTAAAGTCTTTAGGAATCTGAAATTAAAGTGCCTCTGGACCCTCCAGAGTCAGTAGTTTCACTGTAGTCCTTGTGCCATCACAGAGGAACTAAAATAAAGCTCCTCATGTATATAAGCTGCTTTGGATGCTGAGGCAGGAGCAAGGAAAGGCTGTCCTAATGAATAGCCTGGGAGCACAGAGTAGATTTAGAGAGCTGCCAAATGTCCCTGATTTCTGGAAGAATGTATGAATGTAAGTTGAAAGGAATAAAGTGCCTACAGACTTAAAGTCTCTCACAGTTATGACAAGGAAAAGAACCATAAATGGGCCATATATTCAGGTCCTGTTTGAGAACAGAGACATCTAAAGGCATGGTAGGTGAAACTGCAAGCTTGGCTAATAAACTTCTCACCAATATAATGCCATAAAGCTATCTTAGACCAATAGCTCTTAAAAGACAATCTGGTTGTAGGAACTAATGAAAAAATACTGAACTGGCACAACATAAATGTGACATCACTCAGTTTACCTGGAATTGACAAAAATTAGATATTTTCCCTAAAGACATTGTCACGATTTTACATATCTGAAATTTTCTGCCTGTGCTTTTGAATCAAGGACAATAAATAATAGTTACTGTTTTTATATTAATTTGCCATGTCAAAAATTCAAAAATGCTTTTTTTAAAATGGAGAAGCAGAGTTTTAGAATGACCTGATTTAGATACAACATACCTATCAAGAAAATATTTTCCTTCACATTGAAAAATTAGTAATCTCATTAGTCTGTCTGCATCCTATGAACCCTGGCATGATAGAAGACTACTGAAAAGCTGTGAAAAGGATTCTGTAACATGAAAGCAATGTAACAACACATTTAGCATTGTGATTAAGAACCAGAACACTAATTAGTCCCTGGAGTAACATACACCCATAAATTGTCAGGACTGAAAAATTTCACTTTAGATCATGTTATGGCAAACTTTAAGAAGGCTTCCACCATCATTTGACCACAGTGTCTGATATACTAAAATTAGTTAACTTGAAAAGGTCTGTGGTTAGATTTAGTTTATTTAAATTATTTCATATTTCCCTTCATGTAAGTCATTCAATAACTAGAAAAAAATCTAAAATAAAGATAACTAAAATAATACATAAACTATTAAATTCTATAGTTAGCTTATTTGCCTAAGGTTATTATATAAGATGTAATACTACATTTGATTTCTGTTTTAGTGATTTGTGAACTAGATAAATGTATTATAAATAAGAAATTTGAAGCAGGAATGTCTTCAAGAGCAGCAGTCCTCAACCTTTTTTGGCACCAGGGGCCAATTTTGTGGAAAACAATTTTTCCATGGATCAGGTTGGGAGGTAGGTTTTAGGATGATTCAAGAGCGTTATATTTATTGAGCATTTTACTTCTAATCTAATACTGCCATTGATCTGGCAGCAGGTACTGGTCCATGCCCCAGAGGTTGGGGACCCCTCTTCTAGAGAATGTGTAGTACCTGATATACACTTAAAGAGTTGACTTCATTCAGACTTGAACCCTAACAGCTAACAGTGAGGGAAAACATATGCTGCTTTAAGGACTAAATAAATAGCACCACATCAAACAATATCATGAAGGCTATTTCCTAGTTGCTCCAAAAAAGACTAGGCAATCTTTTCTAATAACAGCTTACACTGAATAAGGTATGTCTGTAGCTAGCTGCCATTTGGTTCTGATTTCATGACCCAGTAGGGAGTCTGGCAAGTGTATAATAGAGATGTGAGGCTTCTCTAAACCTTCCCTGACATTTCCTTGTGTCTCTTAATTCCTGGTCACCTGCTGTGATATCTAAAATTGTTGTTCACTTCTTCATTTCATGTACATCTCATCTTAATTAATAATATCACTCAGAGACTATATCTCTCAGTACACAAAGGGCCATATCCATGCAGTTATCTTTTCACTTGAGATTTCCACCAATCCATGATCTTAAATAATAGAATTGGACTTTCTATATATTATGTGACTGCCCAATTAATTTTTTATTGTTCTTGGTATAATTCCCACATAATCCTAAATTATTCAATTTAAAAATAGAGAAATTTTATTTTATAATTCCTAAAAATATAAGTACTTATTTTATTCATTTTTACCTGCTTTGAAGAAAGCAATTAAATGCCTTAAGCAACAAAGAGTATTTACTATTTTTTCTAACTATAAAGACTACGTGTGGGTTTGGTTTCAGGCACAGTTTGATCTGCAATGCACCTTAAATTATCTGTGATAATGCCTTTACTAAAATTAGCCCAAATGACTTAGATTAATAAGGACTCAGTTCTGAAGTTGAGTGTTTGGTTAACTCTATCCAAATCACTCAGTTAACATATTAGGGTAAGGTAGAATTTGGGGATTTACCCAATAGCTATATGTACCTCATAAACCTACCAGGGCTTATGAAGGCATTAAGATACACAGAATTCATAGGAAGAGATATTAGCCTTTAAAAATGCATAATCAAAAAATGCTTGTTAATCACTCAGTTGTGTCTGCCTCTTTACAACCCCATGGACTGTAGCTCACCAGGTTTCCTCTGTCCATGGACTTCTCAGGCAAGAATAATGGAGTGGGTTGACATTCCCTTCTCTAGGAGACCTTCTTGACCCAGGGATTGAACCCAGGTCTCCTATACTGCAGGCAGATTATTATCTGAGCCTTCAGCAAAGCCCCTATTGTCATGCCCTCCTCCAGGGGATCTTCCTAACCCAGTGATTGAACCCAGGTCTCCCACATCACAGGCAGATTTGTTACTGTCTGAGCCACCAAGGAAGCCCAAGAATACTGGAGTGGGTAGCCTATCCTTTCTCCAGAGGATCTTCCTGACCCAGGAGTCGAACTGGGGTCTTCTGCATTGCAGGAAGATTTTTTGGTGGGAAAGCCCCCAACACCCATACCAATAAATAAATAAATAAATGCTTAAACTATTATAAAAGCAATGCACTTTCTCTACACAAGGAAACAACCCAATGTTTCAAATATCTATGCCTACATGCCTAAGTCCAGAGTCACCAGGGATATGCATTTTGTGTGTGTGTGTGTGTGTCAGGGCTTTTCATGAGCCCCTTTATAGCCTAGTGGTGATGTTAAATGAAGATTTAATCTTCCTACAACATTTGCACTATGCTATGGTAACAATTACATAACTAATAACTCCTCTTTGGAAATGAGAAGGATTGAATATACAGAGTCCACCAGCCACAGCACATAGTGTAACTAGACAACAATGCAACAACTCTGCCCTGCTAGTGAGTGAACTGCTTGGTCAGTCAGTCTGGTGGCTTCTAGTTTTGCTTTCTGGGAGAATAGAAAAGTTCTTGGTTTCTGTCCTCCACGTCCATAGCTGGAATAAGCATAGGCAAAATGTTTTTCTAGGAACTGGATCAGTTTAATAGCACTCCTATTAGAAGAGTTCTGTCACTCTAGGTATTGAATAATCATCCTGTTGAAGAGTTTAGCGGTACAGTCTACTATGGTAGACTAAATGATTTTTCCTCTTTCTTCACTCCTTCCTTTATCTATGCCCTTTTTGTCACCTGACTTTGCAGTCCTCTCAAAAGGAGGCAGCATACATCCCATACAAATTTGATATATCCATGTGACTTGTTTGACAATGGCATGTGAGTGAACATGATCCAAACAGGGGATTGAAATGTGCATGGCTATTTTAGCTTACTTTCCCATGCTTCTGCAACAACATGAATTCATATCTCAGGAAGTCCATTGGTCACAGAAGAATAAATAAGACAGAAACTCATGGCTTGGAGATAATCCAACTGAGCTGGCCTTATCCCAGCCAAACCACAGAGAAGTAAATAAGAAATAAAGGCTTTTTATTGTATGCTACTGAAATTAGAAGGTTTTTAGTTAGTTAGTTAGTTTGTTTTGCAAAGCACCATATTTTACAAAGTATGATATTATTGGTGACAAAATTAGTAATCAGAAGTATAGTACTATTCATCAAAATTTTAAATTTTGCAGTGTTATCTATGGGGACAGTGAGGGAAACGTTGTAGTTACAGAAGACTGAAAACTTTTATAAAAATGAAAGAAAAACTTTTAAAGGGGACTGGAAAAATAGAGATTTGTGCTATGCAATGGCCAAATATTTGTAACAACTACCACCTGCAGTAATCGAAAAATAAAAAATATACCTAATGATGGCCTTGGGAAAGAGGCTTACCAGGAAGAACACTGAAAGCATAAGCTGGCTCCTACTGGCTGCATTTGATAAAACAAAACAAAAAACACTCAGGGAAAAATGGCCAGTTTGGAAACAAAATTGAGAAAGAATGTAGAAAGTCTGGAAAATCTGGAACTTAGCAGATAGGAAAATAAAAGCATTGCCCAACTACAATAAAATATTCAATTTAATATAAATACAGTTCACTGAATGTAAAAGTCGCTCAGTCATGTCTGACTCTTTGTGATACCATGGACTATATAGCCTACCAAGCTCCTCAGTCCATGGAATTCTCCAGGCAGGAATATTTGAATAGATAGCCATTCCCTTCTCCAGGAGATCTTCCCAAACCAGGAATCGAAGAGGGGACTGAGTAAATCTAATAAATGCAGCTGGAGGGATAGCTCAAATCAAAGGTGGTAAGGCCATCACTCATTAAGAATTTAAGTGGTGCTTCCTAGTTCTGTTTTTCTGAGAGCAGATTATGAGTGTAGGTTTCAGGTGCAAGTGATTTACCAAAGAAGTACTTTCAGGAGAAATTGGCTGGTCTAAACCTACTCAAACTCCAAAATCCTAGGCTTGCATCCATTTGCTGATCACAGTCCTTTGGCAGATAATGTTCTCTGAGCGATGTTAGAAAATCGCGCTTTCAGTTCAGTTGCTCAGCTGTGTCTGATTCTGCGACCACATGGACTGCAGCACGTCAGGCTTCCCTCTACACCACCAACTCCTGGAGTTTACTTAAACTCATGTCTATCAAGTCGGTGATGCCATCCAACCATCTCATCATCTGTTGTCCCGTTCTCCTCCTGCCTTCAATATATCCCAGCATCAGGGTCTTTTCCAGTGAGTCAGTTATTTGCATCAGGTGGCCAAAGTATTGGAGTTTCAGCTTCAACATCAGTCCTTACAATGAATATTTAGGAATGATTGTTTTAGGATTGACTGACTTGATCTTCTTGCAGTCCAAGGGACTCTCAAGAGTTTTTTTTAAAACACCACAGTTCAAAAGCATCAATTCTTTGGTGCTTAGCTTTCTTTATAGTCCAACTCTCACATCCATACATGATTTCTGGCAAAACCATATCCTTGACTAGATGGACCTTTATTGGCAAAGTAATGTCTTTGCTTTTTAATATGCTGTCTAGGTTGGCCGTAACTTTTCTTCCAAGGAGTAAGCGTCTTCTAATTTCATGGCTGCAGTCACCATCTGCAGTGATTTTGGAGCCCCCCAAAACAAAGTCTGTCACTGTTTGCACTGTTTCCAGTTGCCATGATCTTAGTTTTCTGAAAGTTTAGTTTTAAGCCAACTTAATTCATCTTTCCCTTTCACTTTCATCAAGAGGCTCTTTAGTTCTTCTTCACTTTCTGCCAAAAGGGTGGTGCCATCTGCATATCTGAGGTTATTGATATTTCTCCTGGCAGTCTTGATTCCAGATTGTGCTTCATCCAGCCCAGTATTTCTTATGATGTACTCTGAATGTAAGTTAAATAAGCAGGGTGACAATATACAGCCTTGATGTACTCTTTTCCCAATTTGGAACCAGTCTGCTGTTCCATGCCCAGTTCTAACTGTTGCTTTCTGACCTGCATACAGATTTTTCATGAGGCAGGTTAGGCAGTCTGGTATTCCCTTCTCTTGAAGAATCTCCCACAGTTTGTCATCATCCACACAGTCAAAGGCTTTGGCATAGTCATAAAGCAGAAGTAGATGTTTTTCTGGAACTCTCTTGCTTTTTCATTGATCCAGTGGATGCTGGCAATTTGATCTCTGGTTCCTCTGGCTTTTCTAAATCCAAGTTAAACATCTGGAAGTTCATGATTCACATATTGTTGAAATCTGGCTTGGAGAATTTTGAGCATTACTCTGCTAGAATGTGAGATGATCGCAATTGTGTGGTAGTTAAGTAGTAGACTAAATAAATTTACCCCAAACCCTAATATATTGAATTTTTCATAGAGTCGTATTTGATATAAGATTATATGATCCAATAAAATCCACAGATTATGGAGAAAATAATCCCCACTTAGCCACTGTGGTTTTAATAAAATAGTAAAGTGACTGAAGGAGAGAGTACTAAGAGGAAAGTTCAGATAAATGTTTGCAGGGAAAGTGACATAAAGAAGAATCACCATGCAAATTAAAGACATCTAGTTAAATTTGAATTTCAGATAAATGAAACATTTTTGATATTAATATATCCCAAGTATTATATGGGACATACATATTTTTAAAAATCTTTGTTTATCTGAGACTCAAATTTAGAAACAATCTGTTTTTTTGTTGTTGCTTTATTTTGTGTTTTCTAACTTAGCAACCCTGGAGTGGGGCTGCTGGGGGACTGAGGGGTGAGGAGGGGAAGGGCTACTGTGTAAGAGTATTACAGCCATTTCAAGGTCTTAGTCTTTTTCTGTAAATGATATTTTTAAGTAATTATTTGAATGTAAGAAAAGGCATAATTTACCTTACTTTTAAATAATTTTTCTGCCTATATTTGGGAATAGGCTGAAAGTGAGAAATGACAGAAGCAGGAAATCAAGTTGGCAAAATTTTCCAGCAATTTATGCAACAATTGGTAGTAACATGTAGTAAGACAGTAGAAGTGTTCATAGTTTATGTTGTGTGATTCTGGATTTATTTTTGAAGGTAATGCAGGTAAGATATGTTATTGTATTAATGTGAAGTATGAAAGAAGCCAAGAATGGGTATAATGGTTTGGTTTGTGTTTTCCCTTGCCAACTGGGCAAAAGGGGTTTCAAAATGCAGAGATTAATAAAGATTATAGAAGAAACAAGTTTGGTGGAAGAAATGAGTAGTTCTACTCTGGATACATCACTTTTGAGAAATCTGATATACATCCAAGTGAAGATGATGAGTGAAAGTTAACTATAAGGAGAGATTCACAGGATGAAAAACATCTGAAAATAATATCCTTAAAAATGATACTTCAAGTCATGGAAGTAATGATGGTCATGTTGACAATTATTTTGGAGGTTAAGCCTTGTCCTCCTGGGTGAAAATATATACTTGTTTTCCTGAAGCATGCTGAGATGTTACCCCTGTTGGTTAAACGACCACAAATAATGGTTGGCTTTAAAAAATATATGTGTTCTCCTTGTCAAGACATTGCCCTAGCTGAGATTATTTCAACAAGGGAGGCTTAGTATTCTCAGAATATTGCTATAAAGAAACTCTGTTGAATTTATAAATTATATCTGAAATAAAAGAAAATCGGTACCTGGGACAGCAGATCTACAAAAATTGATAGTGCTAAGATCTCTTTAATGTATAATATCTCTCATAAACTGAGCTTCAAGAAAACATTGATTTTATCTTAAAATGCTTGTATGCTGTATTTATAAATTCAAAACACAGGGACTGTTTTTGGAGTAGACAAAATATCAATAATTTATGTCATTACATTAACATAACTTTCACCTGTGCTTTAATGATTTGTAGTTTTATACTAAGAGAATTATGATCCCTCTGTAATACTTTTACTTGGTCCCAACACCCCTCACTTTTTAATATTTTCAGCTACCAAAGGGCACAAATAAAAGTGAACCTTTAATTACCTCATTAAGACTCAATATTATGATTTTAATTGACTTCAGATACTTAACAGATCAATAATATTCAAGTCAGTTTATGATAACAATCAATCCCTGGTAACAAATATCTGAACCAAAAGTCCCTAATGGTTCCATAGATTATAAATCATGAGACACTGAAACAGTCTTAAAATCAAGAAGTGTTGAAAATATTTGGCCATACGTCTCTAACTCTTTAATATCACAATGTTCTTTGTAAATATGAGAAGTTTTTGAGAGTTACTTGGATATTATTCATAGCACATACATTAGGAAAGAAAACTCTATAGATGTATGCTTCAGATTATGTACATTTTCTGAGAAATTACTAAACCAAAACTGCAAAAGCCAATGAATGAGAGAAAGTTTTTTTTAAATAATTATCTATAAATCGTATTAATACCCAACTACAATAAGAGCCAAGATACAGATAGATAAGTAGGCAGGCAGACAAATATAGAGACAGACATACAGATACAACAGACTATCATTAATACAATGGAGTGTGATCATAGCTATGGCATCTGATGATAAAGAAGAACCATATCTTAATCTAACTTGTAATATACAATTTATTTTGTGTAAGTTATTCTACAGTATACACAAAACTCTGTATAAAACGAGTTATGTTGTAATGATAGAATTCTAATGTTCAAAAGTCTTACAGGTTATATTACAATCTACCTTGAAATATGAAAATGATTTGTGTAATATCCCTAACTATTATTCACCTCTTATCATAAAAATCATTACATTAAGCATATATTAGTAAACCTGTACATTTTCAGTAAGACAGATCTGAGTTTAAATTTCAGATACACCATGAACCTAGTTATATAACCATCGGTTTCTTTACTAAAATGTAAAAGACAATATTTAAATCATACACTGTTTTAGAAGATTAAATGGCAAAGTACACAAGGCATAGAACTTCACACAGAGTCTGACATTTACATTTAATGTTATCATCTCTATTATTAACATTTGTAAGACATTTTAAAGCAGTACATAGGGAAATCTTTTTTTTTTTT
>ML664163.1:12673112-12692920 GCA_007570785.1 Antilocapra americana | reverse complement strand
AAGCTTTTAATTTTAATTAGGTCCCATTTGTTTATTCGTGTTTTTATTTCCAATATTCTGGGAGGTGGGTCATGGAGTATCCTGCTTTGGGTTATGGCAGAGAGTGTTTTGCCTATGTTATCCTCTAGGAGTTTTATATTTTCTGGTCTTATGCTTAGATCTTTGATCCATTTTGAGTTTATCTTTGTGTATGGTGTTAGAAAGTGATCTAGTTTCATTCTTTTACAAGTGGCTGTCCAGTTTTCCCAGCACCACTTGTTAAAGAGGTTGTCTTTTCTCCATTGTGTATTCTTCTTAAACCCCTGAAATTAAATTAGAAAAACAATTTACAATTAATGACATTTAATAACCCAAAATAGATGTCTGTAACATCTTGACTTCTAGTTTTTGCCCTATTCTCAGGGATTTATACACTTTAACTTGTTTAATTATAACACACTGTGCATATTTTTAGCTTCATATTATCCATGAGAAAACTGAGGCACAAAGATACTATCAAACCCCAAACAGCTAGTAAATGACAGAGCTAATAACTGCAACAGCAGCAATTAGGTACCAGGACATCTGTTCTTTATGATACACTGCTTCTCTAGCTAAAGGTAGTTGACAAATTAAATAGATGAATAAAACATAATGAACTAGAAAGTGAGAGGAAGTAGATGAAAGAAAGATTTGGTCAAGGAATGAATATGAAACTAGAATGATAATATACTTAACGTCTTTATCAACAGAAGGGGAGATTGGTAACAATGATATGGGGGATTTAGGAGGTAGTCAAATAAAAGATTTTGAAACTACTGCTCAGAAAATCACACAGGGGTAAATTTCATGTTATTTGGACTCTACTTGCCATATGTCTCGTTGATGGAGTTTAATACAAGGTTCTAACAAATATTTAAATTATGTAACTCCTTCTCTTGGTTCCTCTGCCTTTTCTATAAGCAGCTTGAACATCCCAGATTAAATTTCCAACATCCTTTGGATCACTGAAAGAGCAAGAGAGTTCCAGAAAAACATCTATTTCTGCTTTATTGACTATGCCAAAGCCTTTGACTCTGTGCATCACAATAAACTGTGGAAAATTCTGAAAGAGACAGGAATACCTGACAACTGGACCTGCCTCTTGAGAAATCTGTATGCAGGTAGGAAACAAGTTAGTACTGGACATGGAACAACAGACTGGTTCCAAACAGGAAAAGGAGTACATCAAGGCTGTATATTGTCACCCTGTTTTTTTTTTACTTATATGCAGAGTACATCATGAGAAACACTGGGCTGGATGTAGCACAAGCTGGAATCAATATTGCCAGGAGAAATATCAATAACCTCAGATATGCAGATGACACCACCCTTATGTCAGAAAGTGAAGACGAACTAAAGAGCCTCTTCATGAAAGTAAAAGACGAGAGTGAAAATGTTGGCTTAAAGCTCAACATTCAGAAAACTAAGATCATGGCATCCAGTCCCATCACTTCATGGCAGATGGGGAAGCAGTGGAAACAATGACAGACTTTGTTTTGGGGGGGCTCCAACATCACTGCAGATGGTGACTGTAGCCTTGAAATTAAAATATGCTTACTCCTTGGAAGGAAAGTTATGAACAACCTAGACAGCATATTAAAAAACAGAGACATTACAAAGGTCAGTCTAGTCGAAGCTATGGTTTTTCCAGTAGTCATCTATGGATGTGAGAGTTGGACTATAAAGAAAGCTGAGCATCGAAGAACTGATGCTTTTGAACTGTGGTGTTTTAGAAGACTACTGAGAGTCCCTTGGACTGCAAGGAGATCCAACTAGTCCATCCTAAAGGATTGGTCTTTTGTGTCCACTGGAAGGACTGATGTTGAAGCTGAAACTCCAACACTCTGGCCACTTAATGTGAAGAAGTGACTCATTTGCAAAGACCCTGGTGCTAGGAAAGATTGAAGGCAGGAGGATAAGGGGATGACAGAGGATGAACTGTTTGGATGGCATCACCGACTCAATGAACATCAGTTTGAATAAACTGTGGGAGTTGGTGATGGACAGGGAGGCCTGGTGTGCTGCAGTCATGGGTCACAAAGAGTCAGACATGACTGAGGGACTGAACTGAACTGAACTGAATTCCTTCTCTTAGCTCTAATTCTATTAATGCATTTATTCAGTAATTTAACATTCAGAGCCAACCATAACCAGCACTCCCTATGGACTTGAAATGCAGTGATGACCTAGACACAGATGTAAATTCTCTAAAATAGTCTAAATTTATAGAATGATTAAAAAACCTCTGTCCTTCTACCCTTGAGCCTACTTGGTAGACATCAAACAAGGACTTAGAGGCATTCCTGTAGGCAGGAAGGACATATTTCAAACCACTTAAAAATAAATTAATCTGAGATGTGTGGTTAGCAACAACATGAAAGAAAATGTCAGAAATCAACCCTTCTATGAATAAATGCCTTCAATCATCCCCTCATTTCCAGAAAGGTCCCTAGAACTCTTTGAAACTTCAAAAGAGACTGAGATTTTAATCATACTCTTTTCAGAAATAAAGTCTTTTGACATAATAACTTCTTGTCTCCCACACTGCAGATTCTTTACTGTCTGGACCACCAGGGAAGCCCAAAGCCTGTTCACAAAGAACTAATTCCCATGACAGTCAACTGGAGGAGAGAAGAAAGCCATCCTATGCATCAACTTATTTAAAATGCCACAGGTAGTTTTGGGGAAGGTTTTAAGCACACACACCCAAAAATCCTCCACATTAAAGAGATAGTATGCATCTTCATGCAACTCTACATTGCTTTTCAAAGATTTGATATATGGTAGGAAGAGAATGCTTTAAAGCTGCAAAGATTTTATAGTACAGCAAGATTATAATCTTGATGTGGATAAAAACAGAAGTATATTCTTGATGCAGACATAAGTAGAAGAGAAGTAACTATGGTTGGCATGACAATCACTGGTGTTTCACGTTATTCACAGAAAAAAGTAGGGAGGTTACAACCCTGGACTTGATCTAAGAGAGCTGGAAATTGCAGAAAGAGAGGTAAATAGTTAGGATGTCCGTTTCACTCTTAGTGCAATGGGGGAAACAAATTTTTCCAACATAACTGACAGTAAGCAGGACTGAAACCATGAAGGGAGGCCATAATCAAAGCACCAATTGTGATAGCAGCAACTTGACAAGAAGTAGCCAGAACAAACTATCTTAGTATAATTCTTTAGGGCTGGGGCTGGGGAATCAACTGCAAAGTATTTATTAAAGTATTCTAGTAAAGCACACTTTAGTGACATTTTAATACCACTTATGTTGCTAATATACAAACACTATATATTTATCAAGTGCAATTTATAAGAACATTTTTCATAATCCCAAGCAGTTGAGAAGCTTGGCAACTAGTAAACTCAGTTTGAGATAGTTTTTCCTAAGAAGAGCTTTTAATCATTAAAAACATGTATGAATTCATAAATTTAGACTGTCTTTCTAAATCAACTGAATATTTTTCAAGAGTGTATGGTTTTCCTAAATATAAAGTATTCTTCACACTCTTTTACTTTCTCTTACTAGAGTAATTGGAAATGTATATTGTTTTATCATATAAGAGCATATTATCTGTACAAACACCATGTAGTTATTTTGAATTGATCCCTGTGTTGAGCTTCAAACATGTTTTTGTTCAGTGATTTTTATAAAAATCTAACAATCATAACCCATATTTACATTTTATACTCAATAGAATTTGCATAGAAAGAGTTGAATACTTTGCAGTCTTGTTAGCTCTCAGAATTTAGATTACAAATGCTAGTTTTATAGTGAGCTGAAAATCAACTTCAATTAAAAATAATATTAAGTAAGTTTGGCAAATCTTATTACCTTTTCTGCTTCTGTAGTAAAAATATCTTAAACATAAGTTAAGTGAGTTTAACATATATCACTTTTAAAATATTATAAAATATTGAACATTATAAGAAACATTTCTATAATCTGAAACAATGACCTATTCTGATTTAAGCACAAGTATATTTATTTATTCATCTGTGCGTCTCTTTACAAGCATACATTCATTGAGCATGTATTTGTTGAGCAGATAAAGTAGCAGGTATTTTACTATGCAATGAGGAAAAAAGGTGAATAACAAACAGTAATTATTTTTTCTGAGTATGGAAGACAAAGAAATACAGCACTCCAGATAAAATTCTGTGGGCTGTTATTTCATACTAGATTACAATCCTGGAGCAAGAAAAATGCATGTTTAAATTCTGATTCAGCTGTTTCTTAATTGTGTAGTTCTGATTAAAGTCCTTCAACTTTCTAAAGTCTAGCTCCCTTTATTAGAGGAATTTCCTTCGCTTTAAAATATTTAAAATAATATCACTTAAGAATTTTCAGGATTACATGAAATAATACATGTAAATTACAGTAATACTAGCCTAGTAGTTATGTTTTTAATAATATATAAAAGAACACAGAAATATAGTGTGCAATTCAAATTTAGTGATTATTTTGATCACCTATACCACTAATACCATGGAATAAAAGTACGCACACTTACTATTGTTTTTGTTGTCTTCAATTCCCACACCACACACAAAAAATAAAAAATCGATAAACATTCCAAACGAGTATTAAAGTAGCAGCCAATTGAAAAATTAACACTTATTTATGTAAAATATTAGACATTATATAAAAAAAGCCCTTTTCTCATCCAAGATAGCATGAAGTAGTGTGGCTAGTGCTGGTCATTAGTGCTTATAGCTTTGGAATCCCTTCACATCACATTTTTCATATGCATTACTCTTATAATGATGCTCAAACTTAGGTGGTCCCATAATTGAAAAAAAATTTACATATGAAGTCACAAAATAAGTTTCCCATCTTTTTTAATAAGAACAATATTTAAACTAGTCCCATTTATGTGTCAAGTATGCTATTTCTTTTTTTACAATTTACCCACATAAGATAAATATATTTGAATTTATTTATATTCCTTTAGATGTATTTACTTGTATAAGCCTTATATTGAAAACATATTATTTTTTATATCATGATACTATTATTCTGAAAGTTGAAAATATCAATCTTTTATTCTGTTTTCCAATGAAACTTGTGTTTATTTTTTTAAAACTTTGTAAGACGGATAAAACAAAAGACACTGACAAGGCAAGTGAAGGACAAAATAAAAACAGTTAACAGCAGCAACAATTCTCTTTATGATAAGGAATGCACCAGAATGTAAACGTAGTTGGATACTTGTTCTGACGATCTTTTTCTCTTAGGAGATGCAATCTGGGAATACATTAGAGGTGAATCACCACTGTCATAGGAAATACACATCTTGCAAAGAGCTAGGATATCCTATGCACCACAAATCATAGAATCAGATCTGGAAAATGTTAATTTTTATTAGGGTTCAAGTCACTGAAAGCAAGAAATTTACTGGTATATGACAGAGGTAGCTCCTCAATCCAAGAAAATATTGTACAAACCAAGTTTAAACACCTGTTCTCTTCAGATACTCTATTCAAAAATTCAAAGAAGCAGGAAAGAGACTGAAGGACACTGTGGCAGGAGTTCTCATTGGCTTTTTCTGTTGTAAGTTGTGGGTGGGTCACACTATCACAGATGTAAGTGTGGCATGGAGGTACGATGAATTTTATCAAAGAAAAACTTATGTATGCATTTGAAGTCACTTCATGTCTGACTGTGATCCTACAGACTGTAGCCTGAGGCTCCACTGTACATGGGATTCTCCAGGCAAGTATACTGGAGTAGGTTGCCATGCCCTCCTCCAGGTAATCTTCTCAACCCAGGGATCAACCCATGTCTCTTATGTCTCCTACACTGACAGGTGGGTTCTTTATCATTAGCGCCATCTGGGAAGCCCCAAAGAAAGAAGGGGAGATTGTAAAACACCAAGATACTATCCTAAATGACAGTTACTATAGAGCTGGCACTATCAGCTGATTAAGTTTACCATATTCAGATGAAGAGCAATATCAAGAAAAAAAACATAGCGCAGAAAAAAAAAAGTGTCCTTTTTATGCCTCAGCTCCCAAGTATGTCCAAAATATATGCATCTGAGTTTCTACCAAAGTACTAAAGTAATGTCATAGTTAAATATTTCATACATATATTAGGACATTGTTTGATTTCTTTAAACAGAAGTGATCTACTAGACACTTCAATAAAATACAAGTTTTTTCTTTCTGAAATTAGATTACAGCAGTGAATTGACCAGATGTAGTAGGGTGATAACTACAATATGTGACTTGGTGACAAGAAACCTGAAGCTTTAGTGTAAGTATGTCCTAAATACCTCATAAGACATACTTATAATTTAATTTTTTTTTGTTTCTCTGAAATTCAAATTTAACTATGTGGTCTGTATTTTATGTGATAGCCCATCTTAGCAGGATAGGACTGGTTTAGACTTAATAAGTTACTTAGAAAGTAAGATAATGATTCACGCACAGCTAAGCACATAGGATAAGAGTCAAAGGTCCTACACAAATACAGGGTTTAATTCTAATGAATATATGCACAGAACAATTCAGTACCTCTTATTGCTTTAAGTTCATAAATATTTTAAAATTTCAGCCTGACTTCTGACAAAGCTTACTATGACCCAAGAAATATGGGTAAGCCTCTCTGATAGGCTCCTGTTATTGTTCATGTTTTTTTTTTTTTGGTTAACCAATATGTTTTTGTTTTTATTTTTATTTATTTATTTTTTCTTTACAGTATCATGTTGTTCATATGCTTTTTAAGACTGAGCCCAAAGCCCAGGAACAATTGTGAAAGACTACAGAGATTGCTTTGGTTGCCTAAAGAATCATTACCCAAATTCTAGATGCTCTTATATTGTCATCCTGGGAATCAGGTTTGGAGAAAGTAAAGTACCATCTAGTTTTGATAAACACAGTGTTAAGCTGTTCTCTTAGAGAAAAGGGCTCAAGGTATCACAGAGGGAAATGTTTCAAAGTCAGAAAGCCCTTCATTCATTAAACTGAAATTTAGGAAAAGAATGATTAGAATCTAGGTACATAAAGGAGTTTTCTTTATTTTTTTTCTGTTTTCTTTTCCTTTTGAAGATTGTTTTGAAATCATATACAGAGAGAGAGGAAAAACAGAATTGTCTACTATTTCAGAAAGGGAGAACAGCTGCAGCAATATAGAGAATAGAGGCATTAGTAAAGGCAGGGGGATGAGACAATTTTCAGAGGGCAACAAAAGTTGCTATCTCTTGTATTCATCCCTCAATTATATTGTAACACTAGAGCTTGTGTTACAGTACAAATGTAAAAATATTACTAAGTGCATGCATTT
Source organism: Antilocapra americana (assembly GCA_007570785.1). Lineage (NCBI taxonomy): Eukaryota > Metazoa > Chordata > Mammalia > Artiodactyla > Antilocapridae > Antilocapra > Antilocapra americana. Next base: position 12,685,611 of record ML664163.1, on the reverse strand, counting down.
GTTGCCCTAGTTTATGAAAGATCATCAGTGCTTTCAAATTGTGCATAAGTAAAAGTAAATTATTTAACCAAATTGTGCTGGGAAAGAGAAGCCAAAAAAAGAACATAATTATGTTTTGTTTAATGTACTCTCCAAGGTAAACCATAGCAATTTTTTTAATACTTGTAATACACAGTGGTATTGCTAACAGATTTACTCCACATATTTATCTATCAGTCTTTAACTCATTAGTGCTAGTTACTAACATTTGATTTGGAAGCAAAAAACTTAATCTATAATTTAAACTGTATATTGACCAATATTTATATGTTTTCTAAGCTATAGGTAATCCTTATGTATGTACTAGTGCAGCACCAAAAAAATGAATGTGCCAGGTGAACTGTGCAAACTGCTCTTACTAAAAGTGCAAAAACTACAATACACTGCTAAATGAATTTTTAAAATGTTTGTCAAAACGTCAAAAATTATTTTGCTGTTAGCTATAAATGCATAAGAAACTAAAATATGGTAAAACTAACACTTATTTTGTACAGTGCAATTTAAAATATTAGAAACATTAAGAATTAAGGTGTTTTATTTCTTTTTTTTTTAAATGTATAGAGTAGTTTGAACAGTGCTTGCCTTATTCTCATTATGTTACTTACAATATGGAGCAAGAATCTTTTCCATATCCTGGAAAATTGCCATACTCTTTTCTAAGTTTTGATCAGTTTCCAGCATTTTATCATTTCCAATTACAGTGTCATGAAATATCTCAACAGTTTCTTTAATGTGAAATTTTTTTGCCAGTCACTTTCTCTGAGACACTGTCATTCTTTTCATCACAACCACTTTTCTCATTTACCTCAATAAGTTTGCCTCCACTAAGTTCCTCTTAAAGAGTCTCTCAAGGTATTTTAGAATTCCATTTACACAAGATTCTAATTCAATTTTCAGTATTACCACTTTTTGTTTCTCTGATGCATTTTCATCTCTGTTGTACAACTCCCTCTTGATTATCAGTTTATGAAATGCTATGGCAGTTTATGGGGAAAACAAAGAGGCTATAGTTTTTCTTTCTGTGTTGAAGTGAACAACAACCACACAGTGACCAATCAATGACAGATCTTGAAGGACGTGACATGACTGGCAACTGATCATGATGTGCACCTATTATTTACAAAGAAATTTGTGCACTGAAAAGGTAGTAGCAAAGTTTTTACTTCATGTTATCATTCACAGCTGATATATGTAGTAACTGGAATTTGAACTTTCTTTAAGGAAAAGTTGCAGTTAGTTAACTAAACCACAGTGAATGAAATTTGTTCATAATGAAACTGCAAAGCCAGGACTGTTTATATTTACTGAAACCAAAACTAGACTAGATATTAAATTTAGTTGGCAGTGAATGATTGCTTCTTTGACCTCACTGACCTCATGAATCAGATTACTCAGCAGAGTTAACGACAAAAGTGTTACTTACAGAGAATTTTAGAGAAGGAAATGTCAACCCACTCCAGTATTCTTGCCCAGAGAATTCCATGGACAGAGGAGTCTGGGGTCACAAAGAGTTGGACATGACTCAGATACTAATACAAATACACACACACACACACACAGAATTTACTTTTTACTGTAAGCCTCAAAAGAACGACCTAACACTCACTAATACAAAAGGAAATATAGAATATAAATAAAAAGAGTATGCTTATCACGTAAGGGGCCTCCCTTTTAGCTCAAGCAGTAAAGAGTATGCCTGATATACAGGAGACCTGAGTTTGACTTTTGGGTTAGGAAGATCCTCTGGAGAAGGAAATGGCAATCTACTCCAGTATTCTTGCCTAGAGAATACCATGGACAGAGGAGCCTGGCAGACTACAGTCTATGGGGTCACAAGAGTCGGACACAACTGAGCAGCTAAGCACACTTATCATGTAAACAAAGCTTCAAGCCCAGTGCCCTAGTTGTTCAAACCATGTGGACATAAATAATCCTCTCTTACAGAGAAATTCTGGAGTCACCACTACTACTTAGCCTTTGTATCAGATGCTGCCATCAACAAGAAAGCCCAGCAGAGAAAAAATCAGACCAGTATTTTACTGGAACTTTGAGCTAATTAGTTCTCAATAACTATTAGCCAAGCAGTGTTTCTGCCTTCTCTCCTCAAAATATTGATCTATGAGTTTGCCAGCTCATGTCCATTAATATTATCATTTAGTCATAATTATTGAACTTCTTGTTGTTCATTCACCCAGTGGCATCCGACTCTTTGCAACCCCATGGACTGCAGCCCGCCAGACCTCTCTTCCCTCTCCATCTCCCAAAGTTTGCCCAAGTTCATGTCCATTGTGTCAGTGATACATCCAGCCACCTTATCCTCTGACACCCTCTTCTCCTTCTGCCTTCTGTCTTTCCCAGCATCAGAGACTTTTCCAATGAGTCAGCTGTTTGCATCAAATGACCAAAATATTGGAGTTTCAAATTTAGCACAACATCCAATCCCATCATATTGCATTTTTTTATCTTAGAGAGATCATATCCTTTCCTCCAACCAAGAGTCCTTTCTTATCACTTTCTAATCACTCCAAGCTTTGTCACAGTATTTGTTCTAAAATACTGAGGAATTCCCTAAATTGTCTGTGAATATTATGTTCACATTATATGCAGTCACAGTTTTGTGTATTTCTTCTGTCTCTTCATTATCTTTCCAAGAAGAAAAGCATAAATGACTTAAGGAAATGAAAACAGTATACATATATAAATATGTATTATATGGATAATAATACATAAACAACATATTTCATGCTGCAGTCCATGAGGGCACAAAGAGTTGGACAGGACTTAGTAGCTGAACAACAATAACAATATGTAATACTGTGTATATGAAGAGCATTCACAAAGGCTGAAAAAAGTTCTTAGCAAAAAAAAAAAAAAAAAACAAGTTTTAATAGGAGAGAGATAGAAGACCTCTTTCCCTCAAAGTAAAGATCCTTTAAATGGTTTGTTTTCATATAGAAACAAGAAAAGTTTTGTCTTGAAGCATAAACTAAAACTTTGTGTTTATGATCTACAGGAAGAAGAAAGCCCTAAAAACTTATTCTCAGTGGTCAGGAACTGATGCTAAATTGTTTTATCTGACATTACCAGAGTTCAAAGATTGTTGTAAATGTCAGCAATCAAATCTACAAACGATGTCTCTAAGGAGGGGATTAGGAAGCAAACACATTCTGAAGTTAGCTGTTAACCTCAAATTATTTTACCATAATCCAGCAAAACATCTACTAGATTAGAATCAAGGAAAATTGATACTCACTAATAAAGGTCAGCTGTAAGAAGTAATTAGACTTCTGTGAATAACCAGACAGCCTGATCTTCTGCCTATTTCAATCTTCAACTAGAAGCCCTTAGAAAACATTGCCTCACTATGGGTGAGGGGCATTCACAGAATGTTATAACATGAAAGTGTTGAAGATTAGCAGAGACTAGCATTAGTATATGGATTTGGTAGAGAAACTACAAATGCATAAGAATGAGCAAGTTCACCAGAGCATTACTTTCAAGCTAAAATCACAGCAAGGAGTTATATCTCAGTGTCACATGCAAAGGGGAACAAATACATTTCACAATCAAGTAACAACTGGAGTGAAGAATTTTCAGTTGGTATGCTGACCATATACTCATGAGATAAGTAAGCAAAACATTTGACCAAAGGTTAGGTATTAAGCAAAGGACTGAGTTTTCACTGGAAGGCCCAGAACATGTATTTTTCCTTGGTAGTTTTTCCAAACACTTGGGAATCATACTTTTTACCTGTCTTTCTCTTCTCTCTTAGTAAAAGCATGTTATAAAATATAGCATGTGCTATGTGCTGTGCTTAGTTGCTCAGTCATGTTAGACTCTTTGTGACCCCATGGATTGTACCCCTCCAGGCTCCTCTGTCCATGGGGATTCTGCAAGCAAGAATACTGGAGTAAGTTGTCACACCATGCTCCAGTGATCTTCCCAACCCAGGGATCGAACCCGCATCTCCTGCACTACAGGTGGATTCTTTGCCACCTGAGAAGTCTGAGCCACCAGAGAAGTCCATGAATACTGGAATGGGTAGCCTATCCCTTCTCCAGGGGATCTTCCTGACCCAGGAATTGAACTGGATGGAGTCTCCTGCACTGCAGGCAGATTCTTTACCAGCTGAGCTACCAAAGAAGCTGGTATAGCATATAGAATAATAAAAGCCTGTTATGATTACTAACTGCTTTGGAAATATTCTGACCTTGAGCACTGCAATATTTAGTTTCTAAGGATGTTTTCATGAGTTCAGAGGCTCTGAGGTTTATAAAATTACTGTTTCCTAACATTAGGAGCTGCAGAAATTAATAAGGGAATTAAGAGTTAATAAAGCCTAGACAGTTTGGTTAGCCATAGTGAAATTTTCACTTCATTCAAGTGATATGGCTCTTCAACCTTCCTTTGTTCATCTACTTAAAGACAAATACTGATAACCTACAATGTGGCAAGAGCTTTTTTTTCTATTTATTAGGAAAACAAATATAAATAACAAAGTGTTCTACCTTTAAGAACTCAGATTCCAGGGAATCTTCAGATGGAGGAAAATGGAAGCAGAAAATTTGAAGATCAATTTTGCTGTATATTAACATATGGACTCTTCAAGCACTTATAATCTTTCCATAAAGGTTTTTTAAGTAGACATTGGTAAATATTCCTAGCACCAAGCAGGCAAAAACTTTCTGCAAAATATATAAATCAGCAAGTAAGACTATTAGATATGGGGCTAATAGAAGACTGACTGCATGTGTGTATGTGTGTGTGTGCACAAATGCTCAGCTGTTTCCAACTCTCTGTGACCCCATGGACTGTAGCACACCAGGCTCCTCTGTCTATGGAATTTTCCAGACAAGAATACTGGAGCAATTTGCCTTTTCTTACTTCAGGGGAACTTCCCGACCCAGGAATTGAACCTGTGTTTCTTGCGTCTCCTGTACTGTAGGCATATTCTTTACCGTCGTGCCACTTGGGAAGACCCAATAGAAGACAGAGGTCAGAAAACTGTAGATTGTAAAAAACTGTTTATACTGATCTTCACAATGGTAATATATGGCAATAGTATTGTATAGTATCAATGGTGGCATCCATCCTTATATTTATATTTCTTTTCATTTTGTACTTATATATTATGTACATATCTGTATAATTATATTTGTAAGTATATTTAGATGTATATTTTTGCTTGGTCAACTTGTGTAGTAGATGTAAATTTTCCAATGTCATTTAGAGAGCAGTAAGTTTTTGCTTTATCCTTTGGTATATTCCTAATGCTACAACAATGCTTGGAATATAACATATGCACAATAAGTATTGTTGACACAACATTTGTTGACTACTGTGACACGTAACAGCAAGAGCAGGGCTCTATTATCAGATTTTTCTCACCTGCTACTTGTTATGTATGGAAGAAAATGCATCTTTGAAAGATAAAGTAAGAATTACTGACTGTGTTTTAATGCCACTTATTATGTTAGCCCATGGCAAATTATGTCTCAAAGTAGCCAGATGGGCTTCAAGCCTGAAAGGAAATATTTTATTTTTTTGGAGAGGTTAAAATTTCACAATGTGATTCTTGCTTGCTAATGAAGGTTGCCATTACAAAAGTGCTTTCTGCAATGAAGGATGTGAGTAAGACTGACATGCATTAAATAACATGAAAAATATATACAGATGTTATTCAAGTATCTATACATCTTCTGATTAATCAAAGATAATGTCAATGTGCACTTATTATGCCTTTACACCTCACTTTTACTTGCTAAACTTCAATGGAAGACAAAGTAGCCTTTGTTATTAGAACCTTTGTTATGTAACAGTGTTTAGCTGAAATTTTAAAACCGTGACTTAAATTTATTTTGCATAATTATCTTCTAATATAGTGATTTTTTAAAAAATAATGATGCAGAAGTTTTTAAAAATACTTTGTTGTTGTTTAGTTGCTAAGTTTTGTCTGTGCAACTCTTTTGCAACTCCATGGACTGTAACCTGCCAGGCTCCTCAGTCCATGGAATTTCCCAGGCAAGAATAATGGAGTGGGTTGTTATTTCCTTCTCCAGGAGATCTTCCTGATCCAAGGATCAAACCTGAGTCTTCTTTAAAAATGTATATATATATTTACATATATATATGTTTAAGAAAGTTAGTTGATCTAGTTAAAACTAAACAGTCTGTCAGGTGTTGTAAAGATAACGTGAAAAAGACTGAAATTTGGAAAACACCAATCAAACTACAAGTAGATAAATTTCGCTTATTACTTGACATCCAACATAATGGAGACATCAAGATTAAAGCTTGGTCTGATCTTAGGATCAAGGTCTTCTTCATGATGGCATATGAAAAACACATAGAACTTGTCCTAAAAGGAATTTCTGATTCCCCTTCCTCAATCACTGCATCTTACACTGCTTGCCCATGTAACAGACTTACATCTTCCTTTGTAGCTCAGTTAGTAAAGAATCTGCCGTCAAGGCAAGACACCCGGGTTTGATTCCTGGGTCAGGAAGATGCCCTGGATAAGGAAATGGCAACCCACTCCAGTATTCTTGCCTGGAGAATCCCATGGACAGAGGGGCCTGGCAGGCTAGAGACCACGGGGTCACAAGGGTTGGAAACGACTTAGCGACTAAACCACCATATCTTCACCTTTCTTAAAAGGCCCTCATCATGATTGCCTGCTGGGTGTAATCTGCAAATCTGTAGCTATTTTGTCAGCTAATTTTAACTTCCTTTTTTCAATTCTGATCATGGGACCAATCCATTCTAAATTGCTCTTAAACTCCAGCTTTACCATAATTTTTCTATATCTTTAGACTATCCTAGATTAATTTCCCTCCAAGGCTAATACAGTTCCTGTATTACAAAACATTTTATTTTTCTGTGAAACAATAATAGTTCTGGAGGGGGAGCATATGTATACCCATGGTGGATTCATGTCAATGTATGGCAAAACCAACACAATAAAGTAAAGAAAATTAAAAAAAAAAAGACTAGATCTTTATTTGAGGTCTTGAGAATGGTTCCATCCCTGAGTTGGAAAAATCCCCTAGAAGAGGGCATGGCAACCCACTCCAGTATTCTTGCCTGGAGAATTCCATGAACAGAGGGACCTGATGGGCTATAGTCCATGGGGTTGCAAAGAGTCAGACACGACTGAGCAACTAACACTTTCACTTTTAAGAATTTCATATATTTGGATAAAATCAAGTGTTGAAGAGAAGAGACTGAGTCAGAGGCTTATAAAGGCAAAGCTACAAGCTTGTTCAAGAAGTATGATTTATCTTGATGACAGGAAATATTTGTCCTTAGGGGAAAGACCATCATGAGTTATTTTAGGGAAAGGGTCTCTTGACTCTAGGTCTATGAAGTTGTAACCTAATGGGACGATTCCACCCTTCATGTATGATAATATTCTTCCCAGAAATGGATCTACCCTGACAGTTGCTGCTGCTGCTGCTGTTGCTAAGTCGCTTCAGTTGTGACAGTAATAATGTATAAATATCACTGGTAAATTCACCTTTCAAAGTCATGTGTCTAGTTATTTCCCATACTTTTATGTTCTTTTTCTGTAAAAAAGCTGGCAAAATTATATAAGCTTTAGACCTGTAAAATGTGGTTGATTCCACATTTATATAACACACATTTATAACTCATAACAATAAGAATCATTCAGGCCTACTAGAAAAATAATGAAACATTTGTAAAGAAATAATGGATACAATTAGAGCTTGGACAGCGAGGATTGAAACCACCTACTTGCTCACATGACCCAGCTCATTTTCTACAATAATATGATTCTATTATTCCATTACTTTCATTAGCATAACTTTTCTATTCCAGAAAACTCTTATCTAGGCAAATACAGTAATTTTTTATCAGAGGAACTTTGTTAAAAGCCCACAAACTCTTCAATATAAAGCATCAACAGTTTTATCTTAAGACTTCTTGAACCTTAAGACCAAAAAGCCTTGGTTTGCTATTTCTACCAATCTCAGAGTGTTATATCCTGATTCTTACCCAATCCTAATCAATCCCACTTATTTCCCACATTGAAATGCCTACGTTAAGTCAAACTGAAACTTCTCAGTGAAACTGAATCTTGCCCACTCCACTATGAGACACAAAGTTCTCTTGGCCACTTACACAGATCTCCCTTATCAGATTAAGGTATTAACTCAAATTTGTCTTATGAACAGACTGTGTTGGTAATATTTAGGGAGTCAGTATACAACAGCTTATAAGCCTTTTTATGCGTTCATATGTCTGCAAAGAATCATTTCAGTCATAAACATCTCTAAATTATGACCACACAAATGGTTTAGATGATATAATTTGCTAATACATAAACAGATAAGTCCAACTCCATGATATTCATGATTACCTTCATTAATTTTATCACTATCCTTTGAAGACAGAAATAAGAAGTTTAATGTTTAAACAATGAATCTGAATTTCCCATAATTTTTCAATTCCTTCTGGAAATATGTGGGCTTCTGAAAAGGAATATCTCATTTTTTTTGTAAAACAAAGGGAGCAGAGTGAATTTTTAAATTTATTGAATGTTATTAAATGTAGGATTTCTTTTTTCATCAGATTTCAAGTAAGAGTCTTAAGTCACTGAGTCTTAATTCCAGAGATATGGGCACAGAAGTTCAAGTAAAAAGGCTCCTGTCTCCATTTTCAGTTTATTCAATCTAGTTCCTAAATATGTGTGAATCCCTCTCCTTATTTTCCCTGTCAACTGCAAAACTAGAGCAAAAACTAGAAGGGGGAATGCCTCCAGTCTGCAAAAAAGGGAGAGGAAACAGCATGACAATACTACAAAAATAACTGACTATTTGAAAATATTCATTCTTCATTGCCACTGAGACAAAACAGAAACCTTTTACCCCTTTTCTTTTCTGTACCCACAATATCCTGCTTCTTTCTTTTCCCACTCCTACTGGTCCTGTTTTGGCTCCAGTGTTCATTTAAACCAACTTTATTTTTGTTACAGTGTGTACGATAAAGATGTAGAGGAATGAGAAAGAGAATGAATGAAAATCAAAGACCCACAGTCTATAAATAAGAACCTATGTTACCCTGTGAAGCCTATGATGATAATAAACTTGGTAATAGCTCATATTTATGGTGTTTGCTTTCAAGATTGGACATAATATATTGACAAAGAGTTAAGAAGAAAACAAAGATAAAGGTAAGGATTAATTTGGTGAAAATAAATGAAACATGGAAAGACCTCAGGTCAGGTCAAGATTAAGTCCTGAATCTTTTAGTAGCAGCTCCTTATGACTTAACCATTTCCTTTTGATTTTTCTTGAGCAGAGAAACATAATTTTTGTTTAAAGAAATATTTGGTATGAAAAATTCCAAAATAAACAGACTAAAAAATAGCCTTACAGAGCAAAAAAGTAAATAAAAATTATAAGGAAAATAAATTTCAAAGTTTTTCCAAATAAATGAGTAGGTATACAATAAGTAACTACACATTAATATAAGTATGCTAATATCACATAGTAAAAATATCAAACACCAGCTGTATGTGACATAAACAGAAAAGTTATTCTGTAAATAGGTTAATATTTTTCTACACTTTCAATTATTTTTACATTTGTTACTACATCTTATTAGTCTGTTTTTGATTGTATGTACTAAGAGGTCAAAATCTTTTATTTTGATTTCTTTGAATTCTCCAAGTCAGTTCAATTTTGAACTTTGAAAACTAGAATTTTGAAAATCTATGACAATCATAGAACAAAATATTCATTTTTCAGTTTGAGTTAATTCATCCCATAATTTGCTCTTGTATAAGGCTCTGTCTTTTGTGTGTGCTTTACTCCAAGGTAGGCATTTGTAATTCCCAACTTATGTCTTCATATTGCTACTAAAATTAAGAGCCCTTTGTTGGCATAATTACCATCCCAACATAAGAGGAAATAGTCTTTTTAAGAGAAAGTTGGCTTCTTGTTGAAAATATCTAAAATCCTCCCAACCCCTGCTCCCCCCCCCCCCCCCCCGCATGTACACAGCAAGCACCATGGTATGGCCCTGTCATATAGCTCTTTATCTTATTCAGAAAAAAAAAAAATTCCCAGATAGCAAAAATAACGAAATAACTCTTGTCAGATGTCTCAGAAGAAGATAAAAATGATTAACTAATTGTTTCCTAAATACATCTTTTCTCATGGTCCTTACTTATCTCCTAGAAATATGTGCAATGTCAATTTTTTCCCTCTTCTCCAAAGTCAGGCAACAGATGATGTCACACTGCTCCCCTCCTTGCTTGCTAACATTTAAAGGAGGAAACATAACTCACTTTGAAAGTCACTTGGTGGAAAGTTTTTTGTTTTCAAAATATAGCAGTAGATCCTCCAGGACCTGAGACAAGAATTTAGGTTTTAACTTAACAATTAGAAAATCATTGATTTATTGATTTCACTATAGAGGTCAAATTTCAGATCACAGAAAACTCTGCAGCAATGCTAAAAGAAAGAACACTATACTTTCAGTCTGCAAAAGCCAACAAAAACTGAGACTGCATATTAATAGATATGTATAGTTATCCGTACTGAAAAAAGGTCTTTTCACTAAAAAATAATTCTCTTATTTGACAGATTGGAATTGTTACTTTGCTTTTAGGAAATCCACAAATGAGAAAAAATTAGTCAAATAAGAATACCTCTCCAGGGATCACACATGTTTTAATTTACATAAATCAATATCATTTCTATCAAAGTCTCATTTGGAAAGGATCAACTGTAGGAGAACCTTTTTGCTAAATGCCAAAAGAGTCACTTAGGATGAAAATTCTACACTGGCTATTCCATCAAATCTCAATGCTATACAAAGAGGAAAGAAATACTGACAGGCTGATTTGTCCAGCCACTACCCACAAGAGATTAGGTCACATCTTGGAAAAGGCTAGGTTATAAGTCTACCACTGGTACAATAATAGAACACCCTGGAAGAATTTCAACACTACCCATCTTGGAGCAGATGGATGTTCCCAGGGGCCATAGATATTTGAGCAGTGGACTAGATATTAGCTTTCACTAGTTCCTTCAGCCAGATGCCTTTGTGCTATTAACAAACATCACAACCATCTGTGATATCCTTGGGCCCAATCAGCAGCTGTGTGCCTCACCTGGGCTGAGTTATTTCTTAAGTGTTTGATCTGGGCCCATTGTGTCACAGGGTTGTGTTTTGTATTGAATACATTGTCCATAATCCTATACAGGCAGGCTTTAAATATCATGGCAAATTTTACTTGTCTCATTCTCCTTATAAAGAATTCCACTAATATAAATTAGATATAAATCATCACAATAATAATTATCTCTTATTATAAGTATTTTTGAATATTTACTTATGATTTAGTATTGACTCATAAGATTAATACATTAGTAATATTAATTATAAAGTCAAAAATCAATAAGGTTTTCAGCAATAGAAATATAATAAAATGATGTCAACCAAGTATGTGTACTTATAATAAAATTACATTGGTCTAAATTTTCATATTTTCAATTTTCTAAATTGTCATATTTTCTTGTCTCAATATCCAGGTAAGTGATTCATTCATAATGTCAGACCTCATGAAGTTAGTCACCTGCTGTGTACCACCAACACCATGTTGTTTAGTAGCAAGAAAACAATTCTAGACATACACAATGTAGTGTCATTGAGAACACGATGTCAAGTGTCTTGAACTATATGGGTGACAAAATCCTCTTTTCTGATACATTGGAAATCAAAAGGATCTTTGTAATTTGCTTTCAGTTTCAACATATGTTTTGGAAAGAGCTAACAGCTCTATAAATTTATTTAGCCACATACTAAAATCAAAACCACAATGAGGTATCACTTTACACCAGTCAGAATGGCTGTAATCCAAAAGTCTACAAGCAATAAATGCTGGAGAGGATGTGGAGAAAAGGGAACTCTCCTACACTGTTGGTGGGAATGCAAACTAGTACAGCCACTATGGAAAACAGTGTGGAGGTTCCTTAAAAAGCTGCAAATAGTCCTGCCATATGACCCAGCAATCCCACTGCTGGGCATATACAGCGAGGAAACCAGAATTGAAAGAGACACGTGTACCCCAATGTTCATCGCTGCATTGTTTACAATAGCCAGGACATGGAAGCAACCTAGATGCCCATCAACTGACGAATGGATAAGAAAGCTGTGGTACATATACACAATGGAATATTACTCAGCATTAAAAAAAAATTCATTTGAAGCAATTCTACTCAGATGGATCGAACTGGAGCCCATTATCCAGAGTGAAGTAAGCCAGAAGCAAAAACAACAATACAGTATATTAACACATATATATGGAATTTAGAAAGACAGTAACGAGAACCCAACATGCGAGACAACAAAAGGAACGCAGATGTATAGAATAGACTCGTGGACTCTGTGGATGAGGGAAAGGGTGGGATGATATGGGAGAATGGCATTG